>JAHZMZ010001172.1:0-47525 GCA_027743805.1 Lepidocyrtoides sp. E14 | reverse complement strand
GCATGATATTTAATTCAAGGACATTGAATGCTAGTTCTGGCTGCAGATACACTTATGCAGTGTCGTGTGGTTGTTGTAGAAGTAGTAGTAGTGATGAAAGCATTTTTTTCATATTCTTTTCTACCTTCTCGCTTCAAAAGGAAAGAAAAGAAACCAAGTAATATATTTTGCCTGTAAATTAAGAAATACTCTGCTTGCACATTTTAGAGTATGTATGCTATCACATCACATATAATTTTCTTGCAATTTTCTAGGTAATTCTTAGCTGCGGGGTTCGTTGACTATCTACTATTTTTATTTACTAAGAAAAGGTAACTCCAGTCCTACCCGTGTCTCTGTTCTTCTGTTATTTACAAAGCCAGTTAGAAATCTCTCTTTCTTCCCATACCTTATTTCACCGTTCGACGGACAACAAAACAAGCAGCGAGCTTACCATATCTTTGATATCTAACGTAAGACAGTATAAAAGGAAATCCTTTTCAAAAGGATCTTAATCCATGTTATTAGAGTTTCGCCATCATCATCATTAAGTGAACATTAGAACGACGTTTCTATTCTTTTATCCTCATTTTCATCACTACCACCACCATCATCAGTTCATCTAATTCTGCTTCTTTCCTCCTCTAACAATACTATTTTGTACTATGGCTGATTTCTTCTTTCCATTTTTTAGCAAATAAGCTACAAACTATAATATCTTGATAGCCTTGTTAATACTATGTCTGTTCCACCCTTCCATTTATACATACGGATTGCATGCCATTCATCATTATTTCTTGTTTTTTTCCACGGCGAGCGTCCCCTTCTGTGCTCCCTTAACACAGGTAATGCTCGCCTGTTTCATTGCATTGCCAATTCAGTGACACAAAGCCTAGTACTGGTTTTGTGATTGGGTTGCTACTGTTTTGTGTCGAGATGCTGGAAAGTGAAAGGTTCAGAAACGTACATAAATATAAAAGAGAGGGGAGAGAGAGAGGGAGAGAAAGTGATGCTTCATCATGCTTTCTTCTTTTGTATGACAGACATAGCAGAAAGCTAACAACAGTCCTTTCTTTCTGTGCCTGCTTTTCCTTGTAATTCTTCAAAGTTGTTCCATCCAACCTTTGTGGTTAATTAGAAAGGAACAAGAAGAGAATGACGAAGGCATATATGAGGAAAAGAAAGTGTTGTAAATGTACGCTGTAAAGCACGGAAATACTATTGCGGAAGGATAAACTAGATGAACATTAAAGAATATTGCAGACCTTAAATGTACTTTGTAATGAGTATTTAACTTTATATACTACATAGATGCTAACCATTATTAAGAAAATGTGGTAAACGGTCGGTCAAAACTAGATAGTTGCGTGGAGGAAGGAAGGAAGGAAGTCAAATTATGGTCTACACAGCAGTAGCAGTAGCTACACTGGTCGCGCCCGTGGCAAATACAGAAATATCGTTAATTCCAGCAGCAGAACGGAGAACCTTTTGTTTATCTTCAATCTGCCATTGGTGATTTGGTGAAAGCTTCCAACTTGCTGGTGGAAAATAGGTAAAATAATTGAAATTAGATGGGGAAACGCATTTTACTAGCACGGATACGGATAATGATGACTATATCAAGGCAAAAAGAAAGCAAAGCTGGTGATGATTGAAAATAATTCCAAAGAAGATTCAGGCAACTTTAAGCTTCCTCTTCCAGTGATCGAAAAAAGCTCATTGATTGACTGTTTTCCTTTTATATTTGCTTTTATTATTCTAGTTTATTGTAAATTCCCGGTAAAGCAAGTGATATCCTTGTCAATGTGAGTAACCTATGTACCTTTGTTTTCATCCTCAATGAAATTTCTTGGAAAAGCGGGAAAAGATGAAGGAAATCAGATATAATGAGCCATAAGATGGCATATTATTTGTATGCTACAAGACCACATAAAAGTATTAATATAGAAAACTGAGCTGCAAAGATTTATTCTAAAAACTGAAAAATATGCATTGCGAAAACCTAGAATGACATTTTTTTAAACTACTGCTCCCAGTGAATCCCGTTTTAAGCGGTAGTTTATTATTGCTAAAACCGTCGAAATGTGCGGTTCATAGGTTCAAAGTAAACTCGATCTTGCTTCCGAGAACAGGATTTGATGCTAAAAACTTCCTTAAAACTAGGTAGAAGTGAATAGGCGGATATTGCATTGTGAATCATAAAACCGCTGTATCGCAGTCTATAGCTGGTACATGCTTGAATTTGAAGTCCTTTTCATTGTTATCAATCGTACAGTAGCCAGTGCACCGCGCATTATAATGGTAGAAGATTATTATCTCATCTCGTTACATTACATCTAATATGGAGTATCACAGAACCCGCCTTACTTTTTACAATTTATTGTCAATCTGCCATGTATACTACGGTGATTCACCAGAATGACAATATTACATGTCTGGTTTCATCGAAATCGAATTTTAAACTGAAGCCGTAGCCGTATCATTACTATTACACACTACTTGTTTCACTGACAAGATTTGTGGAGAGAAATTCAATTTTCGAATCACGTAATGTCTATCAATCTTTGTAGAGAATGGAAAACATGAAACAATAAAATATCATATTACCGTCCACCTGCTTTTGTACTCTGGAATTCATTCAAGAAATTGCCAAGTTAAAACTATCCAATAAATTTGTCAAACTGGTAAATAAGTTCATTTTCTCTTTTACCTTTTCCTTTCAACTTGGAAGTATATGCATGAAAATATATGAAAATGCATCTTCTGTGAAAAGCTGTATTAAGCGCCGCAACAAAAATGAGATGAATCAATGAATATTCGGTACTTACAATTGAATTTACTCCATCAGTTGTCTCCCTATGGAAGGATTCGTACGGAAGAAAGGAAATTGAATGCTATTTGTTAGATTGCAGTGCTATAGGCCTATTATTTCAGCTAGAAATCTATTTATAAAATCGTTTATTTCTAACCATATTCCGAATGATCGTGGCATCTTCCCACGTGCTATACTTTAATCATCGACAATGTCATATCTTTTGAAGATGAAATAAAAAACTAATCTAATAGGAAAATCGGCAATCCTCTCATGATATTGCGAGGAAAATTGTCATGTTCAATATCAGATCAGTTGAATCAAATTCTCTGAAGTAGACATCGGCTCTCCCATACAGTGCTATTGATAATACATCAAACAAAATGTATATGTCAGAGCGGTTTCATTTTTTTTGCTGAAGGACATTGACAAACTATCCACAGCAGCATATGGTCTGCACAATTTATTTTGCGTTTTTAGTTTACAAGAAAATTGGGAATTTGTTTCATCAAATATAACTTGGTAGGAGTAAATACGACATTAAATACATAATATATCAGCTCACATTACAGAAGAGAGGAATTAAAGTACAATTCTAGTTTCTTTGTAGACGCCGTAATACCATTCATGAATTTCTTATGAGCTGATCGCTCAGGAAAAAAATGTATCAATTTCCTGAAAGCAGTTCTGATCACTTTCCTGTATAGTAACAAAACAATAATCCGATTTACTCTCAACTGAAACCGTTGGTAGTATAGTATCTGTACAACTTGGTTTCGTAAAAGTTTCTGCCAGATTGCTCATACTCTCATGAACCATATTTCATAAGTCACATCTAATTTAATCAGCAGTCCACAGGGAAGCTCTCTTCGATCATATCATGCCAAAAACCTATGAACTCTCAAAGTAGACACAAAAAATTGCGCATTATTTCTTAATAGCTACTTTCTATTTTATATTCTTGTAAAAAGTAAACACATTAAAGCATGTAATATCTGTCTTCTTGTTTCGCCATTTTTGCGGGTAAAAACATCAAAGAATTATTTTTTTTTCTTTTAGCATCTTGCCAAAATATAATTTAAGTAGCTTTTAAAGAGGCTTTAGTCAGAAACTTTTATTTACGATGGGTGAATCTGTGTAGTGAAAGGAGTAGGTATCAACCCCGAACTGTAAGTAGTTCAGAGGCAAATATGGAATAAGTGATGTGGACTACTGCTACGATAAATTATTATCATCGTGATTAGCATTACAATACAGTCAGTACTGCAAACTTGAGTAGGTTCATAAGTACTCTAAAAGCATCTTAACATGAATACTAAAAGTGCGTACTTGAATTTCCTTTAAAAATTGTATCATCAATCACACAATGTCGTAAAACCTTAATGGGTACTTGTACTGTTTGCTGTTTACTATTGTTACTATTATTCTTTTTCCCATGCGAGCTATTCATGACACAAATTACTTCAGATGATGGTTTTATCCTACAAGTGAACATGACACATGATAAAGCGTTATGGTGGTTTCATATCTAAAGTTTCAGCATTGTGTATACATGGCTTTTATCGATGAGTTTAATCCGAGTGAAAGTCTAACATAACACACGATAAAACACATCTTGACAATCGGCTGGAGGAAAAAGCACTGGAATAAAATGAACGATTATTTTACAAATTAAATGTAGCATATATCCCAACACAATTTCTCAAGACTTACTATGATAAACAAGCAGGTATGGAAATGGCTAAACACAAAGAACTATACTATACACATGGTATGAATGTGCTCAAAAACAAAAGAAAAAGGAATGAATTTTGAAAGTGCTTTGTGCAAATGTACCCAAGTATTTCTTATAAGATCCTCTTCTATCTTCTTTTCTCTACTTGTTAAAAATCTTCTCAGTATTCATGCAAACTGATAGGTTTTCATTTATAAATTCTTTTCTTCGCATTTTTGGACGCATACTTCAAACTTCTCAATCAGTTTTGCAACAATTTTTTTTTAAAAAAAGTTTACTTAAAGTATAAGCGATAGAAGAATCAGATTCACTACTCCTTGCCAAATTCACCGATTCATCGAGTTCCCCATCTGCCTGTCCATATTTTGATTTTTATTTTATATCCAGTTATTATTACTTTAAGGTAATATAGTAGTAGCAATAATACTGATCCTATTACAGTTCGTCTCTGTCATAAACTGTCTTCGTGATTCGTAACAAGGAGAAAGGAAAACTTTTTGATTTTTAAAGTTCAGTAAAAAAAATAATCGCTACGATAAACTTTGATTCAACCAGGCGATAAACGTTTCGGCGCTTATACATGAAAAGTTGTTATCTCTTTCCGGTTATTACATATTATCCTTTATCACCAGTTTCATTCCAAAACCACTAACTTTTCTCCAATTCATTAAAGATTAGTGAGGGCGACCAACTACTGTGCATGTAGATTTGCAAGGAAGCGTGTTTAACCGAATCTAGTTTTTCTGTGTGCGTTCACATTGGAACATGCTGAATCTTACATGCACTTCCTTCCTTTCGACAACATCCGCATCCGCCATGTGCTATATGTACTTTGTTACGCTATCTAGGAGCTTTATGCGGAGGAGGAAATGCTTTACACGAAATTTCCCTGTTAAATGCTCACTATCCATGCATGCATGCATGTAGGATCTCATTGCTAGTTTTCTCTGTAAAAACTTTTTCTTTTGTGTTCCAATGTGTACAGCAAGCAGCTATGTATAAAGGTGAAATTCCTCATACATACACACACACCCATACGCACACATGCCCAACGTCTCAAGGGAGCCGTTTATCCGATTCTTGTCTAGGACATTAGCAATTTTCTGCTTCTCATCTCCTTTGTTGTTACAACATATTATCCATACATGCATGTATATATGTATTTAGCCTTTCTGACTTTGCCCATAATAAATAAGTAGAATACTAAATAAGAGTCGGAGCCGAAGCTACAACAGGGTATGTGTATAGATTACCGACACTCGAAACAAAAACAACAAAACAACTGGGAAAGTAAAATCATGGTAGTAATATTAAGTACATTGTCATTGGGTACATTTTATGTGAAAACTCAACTATCTGTAGTTCTATTTTACCGTTTGCTCGAGTTACATTCTCAGAAGGAAACTGTGGAACGGTTCGTTTCGATTGTACATTGATTGCTTTATTGTAAAATACATAGGAAGCAAGTAAATAAAAATATAATATGCAGTGTTCGCATAAAGGAGAGACATGTAAAAAAAGCCAGCAAACCTGCATCTCTGAGTAAAAGTTTTTTTTTTTTCTTCAGTTTTGTTTGCTTTTGTTTCAAAAATATTGCTTGCTGCTACATGCGGTGTCAGCGACAACCATTTGTTCTTTGGATTGACATATTCGATATGCCCTTTTTTACCCTGCAAAATTTTTTTTTGGATCAGCAAAATATTGTAATCATGGAGGTTATAAGTAACGGGGAGCGTGGTAAAACAAATTCTCAAACTTCTCATTGGCAAGATCACTGCGCTGCGCTGTGCTCCTCTTTGAAATATGCTTGAATTTCAGGTTTGTTGGATAAAACTCATGCATAAATGCAACACGCGGAAACTCTAGAAATAAAAAGGAGAATAACAAGTGGACATAATGCAGCAATACTGAACGTGTTTCTCATTTCTCCCTTTTCTACTGATCTTCTAAAACAGCGTCCCATGAAGTTCATCTTCACCCCGGCCAGAAAATGGGCTGTTTCAAACCACAAAATTCCTCTGTTAACATTTATAGGATGGTCTCATCTCTCATTCTCTATGAGTCTTACGAAACTACCAGTTTTACAGAATCGCAATCATACAACATCACATGGATGGAACCCTTTAGTAGCAAAATGAAGGCTAGGCGCCTGTACGAATGCATTATAAATGAAAGCAAGAGCTCTGATAATACAAGTTTTGGGAGACTTTACATTCTCGACTGTGGAGTAAGAAAATAGAAATAACAACACTTTAAGCTAATAGCTATACCGCAATGATTATTTTAACGATTATTGCCACCTATGCCATGCCCATAACATTACCTCTGGGATGTGCGGGTTCGTTTGGTTTATAGTAAATGTTTGCATTGTTATCAAGAGAAAATGTGTCAATGACTAGTAGGATATGTGAGAGTTTTGAAAACAGAGATAATCCTATCTGAGGCGAAGTCCTCGGTAATGATTACCGAATATTACCGATATTTCTGTTATTTATCACTTAAAATGTGCTGAAACAAACGGTGAAGAAAAAATTCCAGGCTACATTGTTAATTGTCTGACCAAAGGCGTTCCTGTTCTCAAATATTTCAATTATTTGTTTGTGAACAAACAAACCTTGTCCCTCAATATTTACTTCAAGATTAAGTTTTGTCAGTCACCATCAAATTTTCGAAGAACCTCTTATGTGATAATCAAAGTGAAAATGTCAAAAAAATTGCAGTGAATTGAATCGAAAAGTCGAAAACCAGACAACGTGAGAGATAAGAGAAAAGCATAATATCTAGTTTCACGTTTCTTGGAGAATTATAAATGGCTGATAAGTTATAAAAGCATGCTTTCAGTCTAGTGAGTCGAGAAAAAGCGTTGTCACATT
Source organism: Lepidocyrtoides sp. E14 (assembly GCA_027743805.1). Taxonomy (NCBI): domain Eukaryota; kingdom Metazoa; phylum Arthropoda; class Collembola; order Entomobryomorpha; family Entomobryidae; genus Lepidocyrtoides; species Lepidocyrtoides sp. E14. Next base: position 40,126 of record JAHZMZ010001172.1, on the reverse strand, counting down.
TTTACTGGAACACGATATGGCTGCCTCTTAAATTGACCCTATCTACCATAAACCGATAATTTGGTAGAAAAACGAAGCAACACAACATGTTTAGCAGTTCAATCGAATCAGTTTGAAAGTTAATTTGCTAATTACCAGTTACATGGAACTTTAATTGCACGTTCACAACATAACTCACTACTTTCAGTTCAGCAAAAAGAATACTGAAGACGGAGAGATGAGAGTCGTATAGACTGGTTGTGTGAGAGAGCGAGCATGCTGGCTCATTTCGTTATGATATTCCAATTTGTTCTGGACGTTTGGGCAACAGAGTCGAATGTTAAGACAGCCGTTCCACTGCAGACCTGGCGTGTGCAGCAGAGCTTGGTTAACTCGGTTAAACACATTATGGCTTTAGGAAAATAGAATTAATGGTGATCCTAGTCATTATTAGTCGTCTTCTTTACAAGGCACAAGGTGCTTTCCGTTTCTTAAGCATGAAAATGTATTCCACTGGAAAAGAACATGCCGTGGATTCATTGCAGATGTTTCAGTTTTGCAGAGACAATTCAATATTTTGTCAACTGTGTGAAAATTCAGGTCTGTTTCTGCCGTCGTGGCTGCAAGGAGAAAAACAAGTAGCAATAAATGCTATCAAAATAGAAGATATTCTGTTTTAGAGACACATGAAGCCACCTCTACAAAACTAACTCTTTCTTTGTTACTTACACTTGAGCCTAGTAGATTACATCAGATGAGTCAGAGTCCCGTTGTTAATGAACAATTTTTCTAGGTAATTTTAGTTTGGTATGCTAGTCCAATGCACCATGTAAATTAGAGCTTGATAAGCATATATCCCAGATTCCAGATGCCTAAAATCACTATCATTGTATGACTGCTGTTTATGCATTTACATTAATCATTCCATGAATGACTGCCACAAACACATGGACATTTTAGATGATTACACCAGTTTTTGCAATATATAAGTACCTAAGTTATAAAAGTTAAGCATTGAACGTTTGCTCTGATGAACCTTGTGCTGGCAAGTCTGCTTTTTAGAAAGTTCCAAAAACCAATTTAGCTTAGTGGAAACCAGAGTAAACTCTTCATGCAGCCACAAAAATGTATTTTTAAATTAAACAAAATTAAAACTCCGTAATCATTTAGTAATTTGAAAGTCAACAGCAGGGATAGTAATTTCTCAAAAGCCTCCACACGTACGCGTGCACTGTTTTTAAGTGGATAAAAATGAGTTTTTATACAGCGTATAAACTGCATAGTACCATTTCCTATCATCAATTTGTTTTCTCCTTATCTCTGGGAAAGGCTTAACCAATTTTTTTTAGCTTTCCCAGAAAATCATGTTACTGCGAACTTAATTTAACTTCAAAAAGAAAATTTGTTTGGCTTTCATTATTTTTTGCATTCCCAGAACATCTTCCCTTAATATTTCAAAATGAAACGAAATAAATTTTTTTTACCCCTTTCTGCTTCACAATGGTTTACCAACATGTAATAGACAACGAGGGTGTTTCAAAGAATTACTCATTAAATGTTGGCTTTGGTAGTAGACAGTTTTGTGTTTTTATGACTCAATCAGCAATAGAGAAAACCGTGACGAGAGGAATGTTAAAATAGGAAGTCATTTTGTTATTAGCATAAAATGTGGCATTATCTAAAGTGCAAACTATTTTTCAAGATGGACTCATATAAGCACTATTGTGTGATTTAATTCATATCAAATATACGTGCAAAGGATGAAAAAAAGTTCCTTTCATTATTGCTACACCCACGACAAAAACTTTTTAATACGTTTATCTTCCCTATGAATTCTGTGCTATACAAATGCAATTTGTAAGAATGCTTAAGCATATCCAATATCTTCTAAAAGATAAAATTTGTAGACTGCTACGGTGCAATGTGGTGTTTTGTTTCTCCTTATAATAATTTTTACACTTGAATGGTACACCTACTCGTTGGTTTAATGAATATGTTTTCCTTTTCCGCAACTATGAAAGTTTCTCCCAAATTCCAATTATACTTACCAAGAAAATTAGTTTAGAGATATAAATAACCTAACCGGGTGAAATCAGAATATTGTACGAAGATAGTTAAAGGACGAGTATACCAATGGAATTTTTCCACATCATTCACAAATGTAGACGTGTGTTAAAACAGTGAAAGTTGCATATTATATGAAGAAATTTTATCAGATTTTTTACCACTGTTGAGGTGTGCGTATACATTTTTTATAACACAAACCTCAGATAAGCTGTGCACGACGCGAACACTGTCATCATCAGATCAGTAACAAAAAGAGCTGATGTTTTCTTATTCAGCACCTAATCGTCTACAGATTCGATCTCTTTATGCCCCATTTTGTTTGCTGCCGTTCCGGCTGTAAGTAATGTATTTTTTCTGGCTGGCATGCACAATAATATATATGCTGGTTGTATTTCCTCTACTAACCAACAAATTTTGTTTTTACATGTCATACTCAAGTATTACAAAACATGCCTTTCCATAAAAATGAACCTCAGCTACTGTTTTAATTTGGTCGAGAGGAATCCAACTATTTTTGGATGATGTGCATTTAAATATCTTTAATAAGAGAAACTGACGTCGCCGGTTTCTTAGTAAAGCACATTTTTCCATAAGCAAGAGACATGATACGTGAGACCACCAGAGTGGCCATACTCGAGATTTTCACTTATAAATTACACGACGAAAACAAAGACAACGAGAAGAAGAAAGAGAGAGAGAGATGATACATCTCACATTTTACACAGAAAACAAACTGATACGAAAGCAGGACTACGATTTTGTGTTACTACAGGCCCTCTCCATTATTTTCCATCTTCAAAAGAGACAGGTTTTTACACATCTACACAACATCAAAAAAGTACACTTCTGTGACATTTTATAGTACAGCTTACATAAATGGCATATAGGCTGAACACTATACTACTCTTGAAGCTGAGAGCGCTTTCATGTATCCATGCAGCTCTTGTTTAATGATGACGAAATCAGATGTAACATTGAAATCACAGAGAAAGGGTACACGAAAGGATGGATAGAGAAGGAAAAAGAGAGGAGGAGGAGGTAAGTATATTTATCATTATGAAGATGATTTGACAGTAGTCAACTTTAAAGAACGCTAGAGTTGCAAAAGAGAAAAGCTCACGCACAGACAAAGTGACACATGCACAAGAAAAAGTCCTATTATCGTTTGTGTGGTGTAGAGACTTGGAAATAGACAAGGACACAAAACCAACAAAAATGAAATAAAGAGGATCTAAGGATCCATCCTTCCTACTGTTGCTACCGCTGTAAAAGATAATGTATCCATTTTCGGAGTCATACACACACAGAGGGAGGAAACAGGCAAAAAAATGACAAGACAATGCTGCCTGCAACTGCAACCTTCTATAAATATATGACAAAGAATCAGTTTATAATGAAGTGTAGCAATATGCACATTCATGCCTGTAACGTCATAAAGAAGAAAAAATAAAGAGAAAAAAAATCAAAAAGGAGAAAGGTACAGAGTTATTTTTCCCGTGTGCTGTGACTGGATTATTTGAATTGTGTTAGCTGTACCATATGCTTTTTCCCTTGTGGCTTCTTTTATACGTACTTATACTATGGAAAATGTACACAAATATCATGTAAAATGATAAAAAAAATAAAACTAAAGGAAATAGCAGAGAGTGAAAGTATAAAATAAATAGTGAGGGGACATACATACTTAGCATGGAACAGCTGCCGGCAATTTTATTAGCGACAACAGTACGCTGCATCGTTTCTATTACCCACGCACACGAAAGCGTAAAATAGGTCTTGCGATGAAAAACATATTTTGCCAATGGAGTACTGAGCTTAAATATGTGCCTGTTATCTAGGAATCTTGAGTTAAAAAAACTTTCACTGAGTCATTCAATTTTATGTTATTTTTCCCTGTTGTCGTTTGCAACTTCTAGTAGCAGAAATCCATGTGCTTATTCTCACAAATAAATAGGCAAGGGAATGAAATGCTGATTTTTGCTTCTGTTTCTGTGAGCTTTTTGTGCTGCTTTTTACAGAGAAAAGATTTACGACGGAGGCAGATTGAAAATTGGCAAAACCGATTTATGTATATAACGATGAAAATATTTATAGTTGATACATCCTTGCCTAATACATAATGGAGCTATGTATTTATGTGCCAATTTTATTTTTGAATGATTGATGCCCAAGAGCATTAGGTTTTGTTACAGAAAGTTGTACACAGTTTGGTTTACAGTGAAGACAACTGTATTGGAGTCTGAGAACACGAATAATATACAAATAAACACGAATAAATTCATTTTAAAAATTCCCCGTGATAACCAGTCAGATTTAGCAACAAGTTTTATGCAAGAATCTTGTATCGATAAGTTAAAGTAATTTTATACACTTGGATTGGTGTAGTAGTAGTTAGAAGTTGGAGGTAAATAAACCATGATTTATGATATGCTGTCCAAAACCACGCACAGAACTAGATAGCTTAAAGAACCATAATATGCTACATAATTATGCTATTCGAATTTATATAAACGATTACCTATTATTACTTTTAAACGTTATTTGAAAATAGTGAACTATCCTAATGAAATTTTCCATCGTATTTACTTATATACATGAAGGGTGCTGGTATAAAATTGGATTTTGAGATCTGGTGATCCATGCAATGCAATGCGATGCAACCTTCTAATATTGCCTTTAAACGCGTCTTGATGAGTAGAATAAGAATATACTAAATCACTTTAACATGCGAGGAATGAACTTTCACCACCTTTCCTTCAATAAAACACTGTAAGCCACAAACATCACCACCATCACGGTGGATGACACTAATTGCATTATATGAGATATTCATGACAGATATATTAAAATTATGTCTGCTTATGCTACACACGTCTCTAAAATGTGCATTTGCTAATATTTATAATCTCTGGAATGGCGCAGTTTCCTCTGAGCTAACTTCAAGACTAGATAGGAATTTAAGAATTATTGTCTGCTAAAAGTTATAATCTCTTTGTCATTTTTAAATTCGTTTACTTAAAGATGATTAAACATTATATTAAAATGTGCAGAAAAGGAACTCCAATCTATACCCACACGAAATGACATGAATTTAAAATACATAAAAGGTGAACACTCCTGTTTTCGGAAAGAAATAAGTTACAGTTCACAGTTGCCTCGTGTAGATGAGATTCCTCTAACCTACGCTACGTTCATCACACTAGCAAAGAGGTGCTTTTCAAACACAATTTTTTTTCATTTTCTGTTTACATGATTTTCCTAGCGGAAACTTGAACAAAATTAGAAAGATCATTAACATCAAATATCACATAGCCACCACACATTCACTCTCTCTCTCCATCTCTCTAGATCTCTAGATACCTGCACTGCATAACCCCTTCATATTTGCTTTTGAAGATGACAGCATTGATGAGTTTTACTAATCCTTTCCCTTCATCATCATGCGGTTTATGGTTTCACACACTTGAATGGTTTTAGTTTCTGGATGTATCAAATTTTATGATGATGCATGCACAGATTCCAGTGAATCAACCGGGTAAGAACCACGATACAAAAGAAACGTGAGAAATTTATGATGATGTGCCTCTAATTTTCTATATTTTGAATCTAACATTACTTATAGCAAAAATGTGTTTGGTGTGTCGACTCGGAATGAGAATAAACATTATTATTCATTTATTTTTAATTTCATGGAAAAGAAGCATGTGTATTATTTATTTATATATATCTGCACAATTCCAGCCATGTCGCCACTACCATTCTCCACCACACACAGTCGTCTGATGACAACTACTGAACCACACATGTCTGTTATATGTAGGCACATGAGTTACGTTCATTAAAAATTGCTCACTGTTGTACAGAATATACCAATAGCTTTGATTACAATACTGGAAAACTATAAACGGCTTCGCCTGGATATAGTTTGCTCTACTATATTTTTTCAATGCATGTTACAGATATTTTCCAGAAGATATTTCTGCAAGTAGCCTTACTGAGTTCTGCCACTGCACTGCGGTACACTTGTGATGGAAAAATAACAAAATTTCCATTTAGCATATTATTTGCTTTCTCCTTTTCAGACGTAGGTCCATGCTCGGACTCCAAGAAGTGCAATCATCACCATAATTTGATTGCAAATAATATCACACAGCCTTCATATTTCAGTAAAATGGTTTTGCACTAAAACGTTTGGACAGTTTTTAGGCATCCATTATCAACTACTGGTAGTCACTTCTTGGTAACAGTTTGTGTACGTACATGTCTGGGCGTACCCCATTGTTTGGTAGATAAATAGTGAGCAATCACGATTCGGTAGCATGTGAAGGTAATTTGCGTGGGACGAGAGAACTATTATAAAATAGAATAATATAAGCATGGAAAACATGAAAGTATGCAAATGTTTTGTAAGTGAAATGTAAAATGTATGAATACACAAACCATAAGTTGCCGGTGGTAGGGTGTATAAATATTTGTCCGTTGTGTTGCGTTGATGAGTTCTTGCGCTAGGAAAACAAGTTATTATATATAAACCTCCGTGTGCAAACAGTGAAGTTCTCTACGAGCTGAAAGTCAGCGTTCAATCATGACTAAGCGTGATATTGCTTAAAAGTATGCAACTATTCGTTCTCTTTGTACTTATAAATCCAATACTCGTATTGATCATGTGGAAAAATCATGGTATGATTGTAATTTTCAAGAAATGGGGAAAATTGATTTTGAATATAATAATTTAATACGCTTAAAACTTTGTTTGTCTTGTGTTCAGTGAAAGTAATGAATAGTTGAAGAATAATATAGCGCTTCAACGCCCCTAAGCACTAAAGAACTTTATCCTGTCATCACATCCCCATCTCCTTTGTTCAGCCGCCGCAAGTTTTTTGCAGCTATATTGCGCATAGACGCAGATTGAAAACCAATGATTTATGCATAGGTATGAAATTACCACGAGCGGTCGTTCGAAATTTCTCATTTTTTGAAGGTTTTCCCATTCAAAATGTTTTCGCCTCAGAATGAAGATTACACATGGACCCGGCAGGAGCAGCCTGGCATAATCCACAACAATTATTGTTATCGTTATCATTAACTAATCATTATCTTACAGTTAAATAAACAATAATTACAAGTGTTTAGAGTAAAAGGGGAATAATAGTCATCTATTCATAGACCAATACAATCATGGAGTGTTGTAACTATAGGAACTTGGAATAGTATGTTGCCTTGCAAAAATACCACACAGCTTTTTACTGGTTCTGATTACTGCTCTTACTGCTTCTCTATATGCATAATGATGCTCTTTATCTGAAAAGATGACTGGATGAAAGGCAATAGTATTTAATTTAATTATCTCCGAATGTGAGTCAAAACGCTATACATTATCTAGAGTTAACACTGGAATAAACAGTAAATACTTTAACTAGCTTTTTACACAAATAAAAATATAAAAACATAATGTTCTGAGCGTACTTGGCTACAAAGATAAATAGTTTTAATTTGTAAATTTAATTGTTAACCCATCCGAAATTACCTCTTTACATTCTTACAGGTCAAACCAGTCTATCAAATAAAAATGAAAAAATGTGTTTGCAGCTTTCCTAACAAATTCTACTTTTAATTGTTCTAAATTTTGAATTATAAATAAGTGGCTTAGATTAAAGTCACAATGCTTTAGTATGGTTTAGGAATGTAGTAAAGTAGAAAGGCTAGATAAGAAAAAATTCATAAAAGTGGAAAAATTTATAAATAAATAAATAAGTAGGCACTACTTTCCCATGCTAAAGTCGCATAAAGTAACAGTTTGCTGATTTCTCATTTTAGTTCTCTCACTTTCACTGCGTACTCTACTTGCTTTGACATAAAATATAGCAGCACATTTTGTTTGTTTATCTTTAGTTACCTATTAAATAAATGAATCTATACAAACAAACATAAAGGAAACGAAAGAGCACTTTTGATTGTGCAAACAAGTAAATAAAGAAGCAACTTTTTTGTCACTTGTTATCACCTAGCTAGTTACCCTTTTTCCCCTGAAAAATCGCTGTTACAACATCAAGGAATAAATAGCAAAATGCTTCCTTATTTCCTATTTTATTGTTGCACATTTCTTCAAGTTCAAAAGAGCCCGTTCAATGTCGTGCCGTGGTAAACATTCACAGCAGCACCTACCTAGCCTTTTTTGAACGTTACATACTATACTAGTCAAGTCCCTAGGTGCATTCTACGGGGAAGTAAAGGAAAACTAAGTTTACGAACTAGTTAGAAACAAAGAGCTTTAAAATAGGGAGTAGATGTCCAAACAAAGGAAAACCTAATTTCTTTTCAAACCCACTATCTATAGGTATGAAACATGCAATGGTGTACAAGCATATTATATGATCTGTTGTGTTGAACGACTTTTTTTCCTGTCAGCTCAAAGTGTGTGCAGACAAACTGATATAAAAAGTCAGAAAATGGTCACTATTCCAGATTCAAGATCTTCATTGACATAAAAATCGCAACTAAAACTAACACATGATTTGTAGAAAAAAAGACGCCATTTTTTATACTTAAAACATTTCTGTTACCATAAAATTCATAATAAAAGACCGGTATTTGGTACCAATGCCTAAAACCCTACCAAATAATTATACGAATGACAATTCTACCTTGAAAATATTAATAATTTGTATTCAAAAACATTAATTCTGCACTTTGTGGATGAACGCAAATAATGAAACCTCGCGATGGCATTTTCGTTAAAATACGTTAATGGCAATTATTTCCATTTCCGAATTCCAGAATGTGTAGCTCTGTTTACTTTCTCTCCACACTCCATAATCATTATGATGACAATGAATCAGAAGGCATGTTACGCTCTTTGTGCGTTAGTAATCTACGATTTTGGACAGCGGACAGATGCGTTGTGTAGTTGCAACATTTGGTAACTTGACTCGGCACTAACACTCGAATGGAATGAATGATGTTGTTGGCTCTTTTCCACCATGATCATGTAAGTGTCACCGTGTCATGTAAAACCGTCTTGTTTTGTCCAGTAGTAGCAGAAGACACAGCCAGCAGTATCAAAAGTGAGGTAAAAAAGATAGTAAAGCATATCAGTATACTTTAATGTCCCTTTTCTTCCTCCTCCCTTTCAACTAGTCAAGCATGTTGCATGTACTCCCACTCGGTACACGAAAATGAATAGTATCATTCGTAGTGACAACTGAGAAAGTAATAAAAAGCTTGGCTGCCTTTCTCTATTGCACTCGGCTTACTCGACAGTGTTTTCCATTCCCTGTTTCTCCGTCACTTTTCACTCCTTATCGACTTGGCTTGGGCGCAAAGTACATACCTACCTGCATATATACATAATCTGCCGGATTCGTGACTGGAAATAAACATTCACGCTGGTTTGTCATCAACTTAGTGCAGTGGTGAGCGAAAATAGTATAGAACGGAACAGGGTATGGATACTGAGTAAGATGAGAAGAGAGATGAGATTCTCTATTATGCTTATTTGACTTTCTTAAAGCAGTTTTAGTAGAAGAATGTGACGATGATGGAGATGGAAAATAGTGTGATCATCTATAAGGGTTGCTTTCTTCGGTTTGTATGTATCATGTCAGAAGCTCTGATGTAGATAGGCAAAAAGTTATAAGAAGGAAATAAAATTTCTCAAAGGGATTCAAGCAATCTTTCCGTCGGAAATTTTCTTGGATGAGTCTATGTAAATACAAAAAATAATGTAGTAGCTGGTGCGCTGGGAGTATTGTTAGATCAGAAAGTGTTATTTTTAGTATTCACCTATTTGCGCACATGGTGCACAACAGAACAAACAACCATACTACTCAGCACGAGAAAAGAAACTACTGACTTTGATTGCTCTTTGGTGAAGCTTATCGGCTAGAGAGAGTTTTGTCATGAGAAATACGAGGAGTGACATATATGATCAGAGTAATGTATTGAACGAAACATATACTACGTAAAGCCAAATTTCACAGTAAAAAGTAGCAACGTTGGCTTTAGAATGATTTTTCCATTATAAGTTAAATGTTGTATTTATATTAGAAAGCGCATCGCAAGAAGTCTTTATTCAGTATGAACTGCTCACTTTTTCAAAAAAGATGCTCTAATACATGTAACTTTCCTGCGACAATTTTTAAACCTGATGAAGAGATCCAACTGTCACGTCGCCACATTATGAATCAAAGTGATCACTAGAATTGGACAGGATACTGGAAAAAGGGTAGAATATAATGTAAAAAGAGCGTCCCTCTGCGTCCGTTCGGAAAAACGCACAAATGCTGCATAGGAATGCTAGTTACGATATAAAAAAATTCATGAACAGAGGGGGAAAAATGAAGAATCTTTAGGATATAGATAATACTGCCTGCTTGCATGAAAAAATACTAGTATCTATTTACATATTTGGACAGATGTACGTTGGCATTTACAGAAAATTGGGGATTTCATTTTCATGTCCATGCAAAGTTGTTTCAAAAAGCTATCTGAGTCGTCGTAAATCATGCATTCAAAGCGCGTTTTTCCATTTCCCTTTTTAAAAAGTTTCTACTTTCTGAAATAAAAGAGCCACCAGTGTGAGTGAAGTATTCCAATATCATTTTGCTTCCTGTCATTTCGTATAAAAAATATTGTAATTTAAAATGCGGGCAATATGATATTTGCCATTTGCCCCATTCGATCTAGAAAATCTCTGCTGAGCTCATATTCACCCAAGCCTTTGTTTGAAGATGACAAATAACAATTGAGTTTTCAGCTTTTATGTTCTTTCCCCTTTTGAAAATGCTGCCGACGATGATAATAATTTTTCACATTTCAAATGACATAGTGAACACATGCATGCTATATCTACCTACTACTCGCCTTTGAATGATTCAGAGCCAAGATATGGGTACTCTCATCCAATTTTATTTGGTTCGCAAGTTTTCTGGTTTTTGTTTCAAATCAAATTGAATCATTCTGTGAGACAATATTACCAGCAGGATAAATGTGATGGGATAGCGCACACTCTCTGTACACACTCTCACATCTTTACGCTACAAGCAAGCTCAAAGTTTTGGTCAAAAAGTGTTTTAAAAGCTCGCATAATATGTCATATTCGTATATGATCTTTATTTAAGCAGAAGCTGTGACAGCAAGATATATCGAACAAAAGAGTTCATTTCTTTGGAAGCAGTTCACTGGCCCGATTCACTTTAGTAGGTACCTTAAAATAGCTGCGCACCTCCACAATGTGCGATAAATACGCAAAAAGATAGCGTCAACTAATATCTAACGCTCTTTGTGAGACTTCTTGGAAAAATACTACTCCCCTACTGTACGGGTTCTCTTTAAACTACTACAAAGCGCACATGAACCCCTGACACTTGTACGATTTCTTTTTTTGTATAGTTTGTTTGATCAAGAGAAGTCAAGTGAAAATGAAGGGAACTTTTGCAAAAGATGTGGCAAATTGAATTTTTCGTCTGACAATGAGACGGCCGTTTCTCGCATTTCATTTATGAGAGTATTCCTGTACAACTAGGACAAGAAATGACAAGTAATTAAGGTAGAGATGAATGAATGTGTAGTAGTTGTATGTGAACAGTTGTAATGTACACAATACGTGCAAATTGCAACCTTTGAAGATTTACGTTGTACCAAAAGATGAAATGATTGGATTTTACATTAAAAGAGATTACTCGGTGATTTTTTAGGGTGTCTGCTTTTTTGGTCGTGGAAATGTGTAGGTTTGGACGTGTGTAAAGCACCTGGGAATTTGATCTTTTAAACACAGTAAAACTCCATTGAATGGTATGATTAAAAAGCAGATTTTGATGTGATTCTCAAATTTAAAGCGCCTTTGCATACTTAGGCTTAAAACCTTTTGCGTTGAATGAAACAAAATGTTTTCAACTTTTAGTTAGAGTTTGTTGACAAAGGTGTATGCGCAAGCAATAATGCAACAAAATGTCCTGGTAAAAAAGGTTTATTACAATAAACGTTGTGTAAGCTACTTGAAAAATTTATTGGTATCCCTTCTACGTACTATTCGAATTTATTCTCAATAGTCTCACTAACAAATTCATAAGGTTTATGCATCATGTTTCCATTAATTCCATTTTCACGGAACATCACAAGCTGAATTGAGAAAATGGAAATTTGACTGGGATTTGTTAGTCCCAATTTGTTAGCCAAAATTTTAAAAGGCTTCGTTTTCTCATTGGGATCTGAAACAAATTACTAACCAAATTTCAATTACTTAGCTCTCTGCCTCTCCGCATTATTCATATATTATCTAATATTGCATATTTTGAAAAAGGAGCGAAAACAACATTATGGATTCGTAGAATTTAATGAATGACGGAATTTTGTAATTTAAGTAATGTGATATATTATTTCAATCAGTCTAACAGTAAAACAGACATCTTGATTTATTTTCATCCATTTTTCATGTTTCTTCTAATCATTACAGTTGCCCCATTTCACCTTTCCCATTTTATCATATTGACACACTTGATGGATTCTTCCAAGAAAATAGGGAGTCTGTAAAAGGTTATTACTTAAACTTTATTATTGTTAACTTTGAGTATCATTACCAACAGTCTAACAAGCTCAAGTGGAATACTATTTTCGCATTCGTTAAAGAGACCTGTCTAACGCAGACACTTATTCTTGACAAACTATTGACGGAACTTTGAGACTCTAGTAGTGTATGAACATACATTCTTAACATTAGTCAAGTTAAAATAATTAATAGCAAGTTTTCCAGAAGACGATACTGACGAATAAGTAAACTACTTGCCTTGCACTCTCGAAGGAAATTTCTTTTCCCTCATCTTCAGGAAACTGTGCTCATTCATTTAATCAGCACTACAGGCAAACATACATACAATGATAAAAATTTTACCATCATCATTTCCATTTCAGAAGTGGCTCCCAAGTGCAAAGGGCATAGCAAACAGTATTTATTAGAGTAGTAAGTAGGGAAGTTCCAGGCAAAGTGAAATGTGCGTTAATATAAAAGAGGTAGCAAACAGCTACGTGACTCACTCACTACTATACTTATCTTTCCTTCCTTTAGTTGCCTCTCCAGGGGCAAATAATATATTATTTTACCTATGCATGCATATATAGCATTTAGCAAATTGTATACCTACATAATATCTAGATCTAGATGTTTTAAAATGGATGAATGTATAAAATTTACACAATCATTTTGCTTCACTGACTTGCTCAACTTTCCCTATTAACCTGCTCCCTCCTGGCATTCGTCCACGTCAAAAACAGAGCCCTGCAGTTATACCGTGGTTTTAGATGTAGTTTACTTTTACACAAATGATAAAACTCATGTCACTTCTTCAAAAAAGTATATAAAAATAAAGACTTGTTTACTAGTTTCTCAAAACCAAGATCCTACACAGGTTAATAAAGTCCAGATACATGCATATAGATTGCTACATGCAGTGCAGTGAATAGATACGGTGGTCTTGTCGCAACTGTACGAACAAAACAAGTTCGATTCTAACTCTAATTCCTTTTCGATTTTTTCTTTAAATGTAGAAAACGACAGTGTACACATTATCTCCACTACATGTGCAACACATGATGTGTATATGCACAATGAATGCTGAATAAATGTTATAATGATATATAAATGAACAATACATGCATAACAATAATATAACTATACACTAATAACGAAAATTTACATTATAGTATTTTTTCACTTCATCAAGCAGAAATGTTTTCATGCGAGAGTAACAACATTTTTCAACTTTTGCAATGTCGAACCGTAACCGTATCATCACGCTCCACAAAATGAATTGAAACCGTACATGTGTTCACCGATTTGGTTTGTTAGAAAGGGTTGGGTAACCCAGCTTGAATTGAAGTAGCAAAATAAAAAAATAGTAATGAAAACCGTACTATACACTGAACTCAGTCACTGTACAATCTTAAATATCTTTATACACGAAACAAATGGCCACTTGTTTTCTGTCAATATCCAGAGTTTTTTTCCACTTCCAGGAAAAAAATCCTGAAAATTGCAATCTTGGTGGTTAGATACAAAGAGCATTTAAGGGTCATAAAGAGCGATATATTTTGAAAAAAAAATTCAACTATCAAAGACAAAAATATACAATCTAAATCAAGCTGTAAATCTGTAGTAAGGAAAATGTTTTACAAGTGGTTTATTATTGCTGGAAACTAAACAAAATTCTCATTCTTTTTGAAACTTGACAAATTATATTTTTTCCTTCGTTTTAGTGGTGACAAACTCGACTAGTGGTTTTGAAAAGGGCAGACAACTGATAAGTATTTTAACGTAAGTGTACCTTTTGATGGAAGAAAAAGTTGGGTGGGATGATTTGACCAACTACAACTAAGCACAGCAGTGGTGGTAGTGCAGTGAATTTGTCACACAAATGGAGCGAGAGCGAGTTAAGCTGAAGACAACATTGTAGAACTAGCTCATTACTTTGAGTTGACCACTTTGAAGCTACAAGTTTGTTATTCGACTTTCGAGCGTTGTAGAAAAAAAAGAAAGTTTTTCCATTTTCTTTTTTCCACTTCGTTTGTTTCCATCAAGTGGAGTAGTTGTGGTTTTGACATGAAGCGAAAGAAGCATCATATGAATTTTATATTGGAAAACTTTAATAAATAGCATGCAGCAACGTTGAGTACAAAAATCGTTTTAAAACGACAGTGTAAACATCTATACAGACAAGCACCACAGTTATAAAAACCCATCGCCGTCATCATCAGTGGTAGCAGAATCGTACAGCTAAAGAAAAGAATCCATGGCTTTATGAAATGCGTCATTGCCATTTTGGCATAAAACAAGTCTTCCTAGTCAATGGACCGATACAGAGCATTCCCGCTGATAATCACGCAGTTAACGACCCATTAAAATCCTTCAAGTGGCTTTACTGTCATTATTATGGTTTCATCACATATCTTTCCAGACCATCGTCCTCACATTTATTTAGGTTATCAGACGTGTCATTATCATCCATTTTTAATATCTAATGCTTTGGTGGAAATCCCTACAGGCAGATTTCCAACTGGTTCACCATTGAATTAGAGGCTTGGCTTGGTGTACAGTATTTGTAATCATGAAAAAAATTTCCGAGTGCCTTTCACCAGAAACATGTACTCATGTTCCGCTAAAATACATGCGGATTATGCTTATTTTACAAATTCCCATTTATATTTATGCACATTCGTTTTACTCAAACCGAAAAAAAACTAGTCGGTTTTCCACAAATCGTACCTGTTTTTAAAAGGTTTTCTTCGAAAATGCTCTTGTAATCCCCTAAACATTTTTGATACTCAGAACCAAAAAACAATGACTGAAAGGTAGGGGGTACGATAGATAGCATGACTAATGACGACAGACTGTTTGCTGTAATATATGATATTAATGTGAGATAAACACCAATGTTCATACTGAGGTTATTCGCAACATGCACATTATGTAAAGGAATAAAATATATTACTTGATGCCTCTTTGACATTACCGCTCTTGTACATAATATTATGTATTGTTTTTGCGAACATTGAGACGGAGCTCAGTCATTTTCGGCGAAAATGTAAGGTATGCAATTTCATGTCAGCCGTGAATCTGTATACCTTGAACACATTGCCATCGCCGAAATGAATATAAATCATATTTATCTGCAAAAATATGAATTCATAAAATGTTCACATTTTTATTACTTTCTTTAGAAATACTTATAACAACGTTACCCACTACGCTTATTCATGTCATACCGTTAACAAACCAACTGCTGCTTTTATTGCCTGCTGGGTAGTAATAACTAATAATATGTTATTACATTTGCCATGTGACATAAAATGACTTTAAAGAAGGATTTAAGGCGATTAGCACTGTTGTGCTTCATATTTTATCACATTTTCACTCAAAACGGGAATCCGTTTCCGCCACTGTGTTGGATTCATTTGAACGTATATTTTTTGGATATTATTCATACGTAGTATGCATGTATACATATCAAAGCGCGATGAATGGCTGGAAGCCTCGTGCTTATACTTTCAGCTATTCGTATATTTTATTCATTTCATGTGGAATCAACGCAATAATAGTAAAGAATTATTTTAAATAACCAAATAGATAATGGTAAAGTTCAAGGTTTGTTACTTTGAAATCTACATTTTATAGAGATCATTTCTCATGTATACATTTATACAAAACTAAAATCAAATAAGCTTTTTGTCAATTTATGGGATTCGTTTTCATAGTATATTCGAATGAAGGAATTTCAAGTAAATGCAAGCTATTGATAAAAAAAAGTATTCAATGTGTTACATTGCACATTATTACGACTGTACCACCGGTCTAGCCTAGCTATAATATTCAAATATTCCACAATTTAAATTTTATAGTACAAGTTGGGATATGCTTTAAAAATTAAACTACAGTCATAAGCTTCTCATCTATTCATACACGTATACTTTCATGTTTTCTTCCATTGTACAAACTTCCCCATATTAAACGGATTTATTTCATCTACTGTCGTTGTTTGAAAATGGTGCCTTTCATTTCAGGTTTGAAAAAACTATAAATAATCCCAAAAGTGCTGTAAAATACAAACAACCCCAACAAAATACATAATCTTCTTCATTTTAGGAGACGATCCATGTAGTTTTCCTTTGAGATCAAAATGACACAATTCCCAGCATAAACTTTATCGCGTCCTTCTTCGCGTGATATTAAACTCTAGCTAATCGTATTTCTGAATAATATTTGGAAGGTAATGGTGGGCACTGGGCAATAAATGAAACTGGCAGCAACTTTAACTGTTTTTATTATTTATCTACGTACCATCAGTGTAACGTTGAATGCAGTTTAAAGTGCCCATTAAGTTCTTAAAAAATACAGATAAGAGGACTCTACATGTCTTTCCAAGTATATATATACCATGTGCGCGCACATCAATTTTGCAAATTCATCATCAAATATTGTGCTTTCAGTTATGGTATTTTCATGGCTCATCTAGCTCACTCCAGCCAACATATTCAAGTCTACATGTCGAAATATGCGGTTTGAATATGCAGCAAAATGGAAGGGTTATCAAAAAGAGCTAACAAAACGAAGACACCTTTTTGATGGCGTTATAATTTTTTTACAATTCCATCATAAAGTCTGTGAAAACGGAGAGACGAAGAAAAATAAAGTGGTATCTTGTTTGCACCCATGTATTCCATGAAAAATGTGACTAGTTTCGTCGGATCATATTACATGTCAAAACTCTTGTTTTTACCACTACTTTTTGCCTTTATGATCGACATAAATGCACCAAAAATCGTAATAATAACAATAATATGAACTATCGTATGATCATGATGACAAAGTTTCATAGTAATATTCAGTACTCTCCGTTGTTGGATGAATGTGTGCGGATGTGTAAAAAGGTTGTCAGTACACATCAAGACCTCACTCCGAGGAAGCCATGCATATGACACCATTCCGGAGAATCATCACAGCTTGACGTACGAATGAAGTAGACTTTAAAGAGAAATTCGTTTTCTCAATTTGACTTTTACCATCATTTCCTACTTCATTTTCTCCACTATAACATGGACTACCAGTACCTATCATCCAAACTACAAGTTTTTTTCTACTCTACTGCTTCTGATTGTGCAGGCTCTCTGTTGTCCTTCCAAGCATAACAAAATATGCAAAGCACTACTATAAGCACACTACTACTACCAACACCAACCAAAGACCAGTAGCATAATATGTAGAGTGCAGCGGAGTAGAGTCAACCAACCAAACGCAAACGCCGGCCTATCCTTTTCCCGTTATTCCTCATGTAACAAAGCGTTCATTCATTTCATTTCATCAACATCGCCATCATCATTCTTTTCTCATTTTTAAAAGAGGAAATACAATCACATTTTCCAACTTCGTTTTCCCATTCTCCTCATCGTTCCTGGGTGGTGAGCTGATATTATAATAATATTATTCTTTCTACTCTCGCATTATATGAGAGACAGATAGGTGTGCGTGTGACTCATCTTCCTCATTTTTTATTACGACTGTTCAATGCTGTATGGCTATTATTCAAGTTACATCATTTCCTTTCTCTACTTTCTCTTCTTATGTGAATACATAATTCTATTATTAAACTTCCTTTTCAGTTTTTTATTTCAATTTCATGGAATTGAATGGAAAAAGTTAGTTGAATAGAGGGCAAGAGAAAGGGAGATGGAGAGAAGATTGGGAATAAAAATACCTATATTATGACAAATAAGAGAATATTTCAAATTCCAAACGTGGCACACATATTCGCATATATAAGCCATCTTTCTGTTCCTACGATTGATTTGCTAGCTAGCAACTCAGCAAAAGTAAAACCCTTGGCGTTATTGTATTAGATCATTACTGCAGCATATTACTACTACCATTCACTCATTGGGGAAGACGTAAAGTTGCAAAAAATAATCCGAAAAGGAATGAGGATCTGAAAATATGCTTATATGTGTAAGTACAGGATACCCCATACATTTATGCATCTTTATGATGTGGACGTATGGATGATGAAACAAGTTGATACGAAAAAGAAGGGCAAAAGGTTCCTCTTTGAATAGAAAGGGTTGAAAGCAATTGTGAATTGCCTCTGGTTGCGATTTTTTCTTCTTGTGCTTCCAATCTTTTTTTTTTTTTTGCGAATAAATTGTGTATTCATTGCCTTTGGTAATGTTCATAATGTAAGAAGCAAAATGCTAAGAATCTAAACGTGTTGTATTCATTCACATGTAAGCTTCCAATCAGCAACTTTCTCGTGGTTAGTGATGTGATCATGCAATTCAATCACTTTCTTGGTACATAAATAAATCGGGTGGGCAAAAATGGATCTTTGCGAAATGGTACGAAAAGATTATATTACTTGTAGACAGACATTTGACGCATTATCACGTATCCAATTTTTGTGGAGGCCAAATCTCAATTCAACTCTACTGACAACTGGCATTTCCAATAGGCACACTGTATGTACGTAGGTAGCTATAAAACGAATGGCATCCGTCATTCAAGCGTTACATTACGTCCTATTCATAGGATTGGACAAATATGCCTATGATTGTTGTCCTCAGGTACATTGTACAATTTTTCTGTGAAAACATGGGATTACAGGAAATCAGAGAATTTTGCAATAAAGTCAACATTTTCACAACTGTAGTAGAGTAGCATTGAATTTACCGATTCGGTCTGTGCTCTTTACTTTGATGGCATTTTTTATCCTGAGGAGAAATGTGATGCAATCATCATCTTTCTTGTCACTGCACAAAAACATGTTAAAATACATAGAAAATTGAGCTACGAGGAAATTAAAACTTTTCAAATCTGGGGCGAAATGATATTGAGAAGCTGATTGCGGACACTGCAACGTTACGGCTTTATAAAGGAAGCTTGTCGGCTTGTGATATTCTCTTCTAAACCAAAACCCATAATAAAAGTGTAACATTTACATTACACTAATGGCCATTCTTTATATATTTTCAAATTGTCTATTTGTACCGTTATGTTCTATATTTTATATCTCATTACAGTTCTAAATTGTTGTAAAGCATGAAATAGTGGTTGTAGTACAAGCACATCATCATACCAATTTTTGGCAACTGCTTTACTTTTTTTTACAAAGTACGCAACGGCCATTACACTGAAAGCGATGACTCACATGGTAGTGTGATGTGATGTGGTGAAAACGCCCAGTGTAATCAAAAGGTGGGTAGCATGGACTTGTTCTGTTCTTCCCTATCTAGTGTTGTTAGTTCAAGTTGTGGTAATAACATTAGGGAAAAAGTTCATGATGACGTGGCCTACATAAAACTAATGTGAAATGTAAAATGGATGAGACTCAAGTAGAGAGTAGAGACACGCCACACACACCACCATACCCAGCCTCATTCAAATCAAATAAAGGAAGATGGCTATATTCGTAGGTAGGTAGTGTTCATCATCATCATCATCATCATCATCATCATCATCATCATCATCATCATCATCATAATCAGCATATAACGGAGGCCAGATGTAAGGACTACATAGCTAATATTGGACGGACAAAAACAATAGGAGAAAACACATGAAAAGTGGCAGGAATAACGCCACCGCATAACAATTGAATAAGGCACCGTAACGTCACCTCCGTCTAAACCGATTACTGTTTGCAGTCAAGCATATATGTAACTAACGACTATTCTAATGGACGTGCGAATAACCTTGACTTAATCAAATTGTGAATACATTTGAAAAAGTTTGCTAGGCTCAATGTTATTGTTATATTACACTCAGAATAAAACTGCAATTACGCCAAGGGAGGTACTTAATTTTGCCACTATTCTTCATGATGGTGACTATGAAAAATTGAGTGCTTTTGAAATAATACTGATGCTCTCATTCCCATTAATATTAAATATTATTTTTTTTCGCAAGGAATAGAAAACGATGATGTTCAAGTAAAAAAGAAAAAGTGTGTAATGTGAATGGTTTTAAACAGAATTTTCACCTTTCCTTTATTTTAAGTCTTTTTTATCCACTAGAGAGTTGTGAAATGTGAAATGGAAAAAAATAAATGTTCAAAGTTGAATAGCTTTTGGGGGCTTCAGTATGATCTCTTTGCCCCAAAGATAGGTAGCTGTAAAGTAGCGTACATTTGAGAATGTTTGTACTACAGAGCTGAGCAGTATATTTCAGTAAATATAAAATGGAGGCAATGAATGTGTAATAGTAGTCTCCAAATAACACAAAGACAATTCTCATTTTTTTATTTCTTCAAACATAGTATACCAGGGACAACACTTAAAATGCATGTTTTAGCTAGTTTGGTATGGATCGCACATTTGCTTCCTACTATCCATTCCCTGAATTGAAGTCACTTTTTTACTTTCACAACTCTTGGTTCATGGTTGATCATATGCATAATAATATTTTACTCACTATTACAAGTGGTGGTGGTAGTGTGAAAGGAAGGATGCTTTATTCTGAAAAAAGAGAAAAAAAGGGCTAGGCACGTTCTAAGAAATTACGTTGGTTCAATGCTACATGCAACACATTCTATTGTGTCAATAGCCCTAACCTTCCCTTACCTTTTAATGCATGCATACACATGAATAGACCTATTTTTCAGCATTTCTCAAGCAAATAAACCACCTTTTTGGCTCAGTCTTTTTGGAAGGGATACATGTATCTGCAGTGCCAGGCGTCCCAACAACTAGCATTATCTCTGGCGGCAGAAGCGTGCAAACTATTATTGGTGAAAGTTGAAGGCGGAAAAATGAAACCTGCTTGGAACAGACTATACTACAATAAGACGAGGAAGTGGAAGTGCACATGAAGCAGAAAACGGCGTTTATTAGTCAACATTATACATACTTGTATGCACATTGTACACGTGGTTTTATAAATCTTTATAGATGTATGACCCTTTATAGAAACTCGTTGCATGTACTAATACTATACACGTACAAATGCAACCTGTATTAGCCTGACTAGAGACCTGAAGGAAAAAGTTTAGGAGTGGAGCCCAGTCAAAAAAGGATGAAAAAATCAGACTACCGAGATCAAAAATTCCGAAGATAAATGGAAAGAGTCACTCTTAAAAAATTGAGTTCAACTCAAGCATGCAATTCAATGTTGAATGTGAATACCTACTTACAAAAACGAAAGAAACTAAAGTATATAATACCTATTTTCACAGACTTTGAGAGTCACAACAGAAGACACTATACTGCTGCTCTATTCCATTCCATTTCCCTCTGTTTTCATACTGTGCCACCGTATTCTGTAAAATCATACACCTTCCTTGTTTTTATTGTGCTTTACTTTATTTATCCAATTTCGCTAAGGGTGAGACTAAAAGTGAACATACCTATTTGCTAAAACAAATAAGTGCCTCGTATTTATATTGCAAATCGAACGAAAAAAGCAGTTGTTCTGTGTTTTGTACCGCTAGTCACTAGTACTCACGTGTACAAGGCACACCAGGAGTCCGTTTTTCTGGGTGTTTGCAGTAAAAAATAAAACTGACAGGTGTACTTGGGTAGGTAGAATGTGTCTGTTGACGGAGAAAGTATAGTAAAAATAATATTTATTACCGGAACGGAGTTTATGATTATGGGGTATTTTTTCCCTTTTTTCTTCATTCACCTCAACCTTTACAAAATAGTAAACTACCGCTCAGCTAGTCAGCTCTGCAAGCTTGTGTATATCAGCAAGCATTGTATAAAAACCGCTTTCACCGTTTGGATTTTTTATTTATTCTGAGCTACACAAAATATCTCAAAAGCTGTTGGTTGAAGAGAGTGTGAGAACCTTAACATCTCTCTTGTTGGTTGACACTGCGTGATATATATTCAGAAACATGAGTAGATGTTTGGGTACATATCTTCACTCCCACTGCAACGCAAAAATGAATGCTATGAAAATGTTGGAGAATGGGGATAAAATGTGTGTAGGTAAATATTACGAATGTACTTTAAACATTCGGATTGGATAAACTTCAAGCCAAGCTATATATCAAGCAGGTAGTCGGCTTGCTTGTTTCACTTCACTGCGGGATTCAATTGTAATGGTAATGTGGTGAATGTGTGCGTGTGTATTCGTCACCGCATCACCCAAGATGCATCCAAAAGACCTTGCTGCCTTGTTATGGCTTTCTCTCCATCTCTTACTTGATGTTGTAGTGAGTAGGGAAAGTTACAGGTATAATAAATGTACTTTTCTAATATATTCACTTACATTCCACTAACCTGTTCTACCGTGCCATTGTTGAGAGCGTGTGTAAATAAATACATAATTTGACTATTTTTACATGTACGTGCTGTATTTTCAAGGTCTGTAGTACACAAGTACATCTACAAGTAAAAAATATTCCTAGGTGGTAGGTATAAATCTTCATGTAATATTTACGAAGGAGCTTATATAATTGTGCATGCATTTACAATGTAGATGGTGGTAGGTACGTTTTCCAAAATATAACACTAATACTAAAAAGAAGTTCCACCGAGTAGAGCAGAGGCGGGATGTTATACGTATTGTAGATGTATTGATGTCGTACATTTATTGTCATGTCATTGAAGACACAATGAGGCTTTAGTATTTCCTTTCTGCCTTTTTCCTCTGAATGGATGGATGAAGGGTCGCTAACACAGGAATGAATAAAAGAGTATTTTTGGGCGTAAGCATGTGCGGAGAAAGAAAATAAAGAAAAACGGCAAAGTTCATAATGTACTACTTGATATATATACTTACCTACTAGACAAAATTATATTAAAAAAGTATAAAAGAGGAGGAGTGATGTCGTCAACCCGCTGAAAAAGTAACGCACGTAGGGAGATTGTACACGTGGTAGTGCTGCTGTAAGAATGCAGTAGTAGCAGCACACACATTTAAAATGATACCGTTTACTTTTATACCCAAACCGTTTGAAGAGAAGGTGGAGTAGCTGAACGCTAAAGTTGTCGATCGACTCAATTTTTCTTCTTCCCCTTTCTCCATTTCACTTTGTCGGTACAGTTTTTCTTCTCTTGGACAAAGTGATGACCATAATATTTTAGACTGGACCGTATTATTATAAGCTACTACTGCTTCTGACCGTTTCTTTGTTGCTTTTAATGGAACATACCACAAATCATTACTTCAATTCACTACATTGGTTTTCATTTTACATTGTATGATGGGTTTTGTATTTTTCAATTTAAATAGAGTGGGTGTCACGGAAAGAAGAAATGCTGTACATTTAAGATTTATGCACAAGATGGGCGTACTTCAAGTCTAAGGTCAAAGACGAAAATCAGCTTTGTAGTACAAAAGATTTTATTTTATTGGGATCGTGTCACTTTGTGCATTAAATTGGTTGGGTGTGTGACAATAGCACTTTCTCAAAAACTCAGAAAGATGGCTCAATCTCTTTATTTCCTGCATCTTGTGAAATGATGATTGCACTGCATTACCATTATATTTATAGCAGACACGTTGCATAATGCACCACAGCACATTGGTGGGAATGGACAGATGTGAAAAGACGGCAATTCAACTGACAAGCCATGTCTGCAAGAATTGAGAGAAATAGCAAAGGAATCGACTAGAATTGTTGTTCAGATATTATGTACTTTGTTTTTAGTCAAGTTGCATGTGAATATAGCATTGTATTGTATGACAAAAGTACAAAGCAAAAATTGAGAAATAGAATTGCGATATTAAACAAATTTAAAGCAAAGATTTCAAAAGACACAAGTACTTAAGTGAACAGCTGAAATTTTTTATGGATTTTGTGTGCACTTGACAGATAATATTTCGAATTGAAACTACACAAAGGAAATAATGCAATATAATGTTTGTGTGTTCCCTATAAACCGAGTTGGTCAATCAATCAAAATAATATGATAAAACATAACAGACCAACATCAAGCTATTTAGTCATGCATAAAGTTTCCCATTAAAAAAGTAGGTCTCTAGCATGGATTTTATCAAATTAAAATAGGGAAGCTCTTGAAGTGTACTTTTACCTTCAAAAGTAGTTTTTTCTTTGCTTTTACTCGACGAATGCTCTAGTTGGATAATGTGTACATATCAGTATGATATGCTATTACTATCACTGCTTTTTGCTTTTACATGCAACAAAATTTTGAAGCATAATTGCAAGAAAAAATATATGGGTTTGACTTTCGCTGAAGTTTTAATTCTTACCATTCCTCTTCTGACTGCAGATAAAAAATGGGAAAGCTAAAACTTTAGTTTTTTCATTCGTGAAATAGTCGAAAAGTAAAGAATCTACAATATCTGTGGACGTGGATACACACTACTACGCACACTAAAGATGCAACTGTTTGCTTTAGAGTCTCCCGACAACATCACTTACGCACGTTTTTGGCGAGTGAGCGTGAGTTAGAATGAGTAAAAAATGATATCAGTTATTATTTTCACTGTATAAGCAGTATTTTCACTTTATCTTCATTTGCATGCTTGTACTCAAAAGTAAAAATAATCGTCATTCGATAGTATGCACGCACATGTACCAGTACCGACTTCTCTTTCCCATCCAAAAACATATTTAGAAATAGTGAAAGTTGCAACAAGAGCAAATGTTCATTTGCATACGGGTACGGGTTCCAAGTTATCCATACAGCATTCTACGTGTATGGCAAACGAATTATGTTCACAAAAACCATTTTTACCTATTGCAAATAAAAATCTTCCTTTTCTCTTCACTTTGCTTTATTCAAGCTTTATTAGTACAATCTTATCTCGATCACCAGAACATTTTCTCTTATTTATATAGTTTTACTTTCAATGTTGACAACATAATGAGCTTTGGTTAACGATAAAAAAAACTTGGACACTAATAATTATTAGTGCTCGAAGTACCAACTGCTGTGCTGTCCTATTAACTGAATGAGCTGAGGTCAACATATTATCTTGAACATCTAGATAACACCTGATGAGCAATGCATATAAAAGCACAGTACGCCAAGGTCGGTCGGTCTCTGTTTGTTGATTGATTGAGAATCCCCAGACTTACCATTTGTAATTTGCCACAAGTTCTTCATTTGGATTGAGGGGAGGAGTGTTAATATCAGTCAGTGATACTGACTCGGTAAAACCGTAACTTATTTTGTATGTAATACGTTTATAACGGCATACTTTGTATTTGTACTACTGGCAGACACATAACTAAGCAAGTTCTTTGACATTTTTGCTCTTGTACACCTAATACGTACATAATGTGTTATACATAAGTGCTTTGTATCAATATTGCATCCATTTAAATACCTTCAATAAAAAAATATTATTGAGCTAAAAGTACTTGACACTTGATAACCACCTTTCTATTCTTTTGACAGTATCTAGGTAAGCATCCTTTCCCTTCGCAGCAAATATTTTTCCAGTTTTTACTGGATTAGAGGAGGATTTTTACTGCTTTGAAGAGTAGAATCATAAGTCTGAGATAGTTTTGTGGAAAAGGGAAGAAAAAAGGGTGTCAACTCGGGAAGTTTGACAGAACAAGGGATAAACGTTGTCACGATTAACAGCTTCAGCCATTCATCTCCCTATCCAAACTGGTTTGAAAAATGAGTAAACTATCAAGAGAACGAAAGTGGGAGTGATTATAAACGTCAAAAACGCTTGCAGAAATATCGATATATCTTAAAATCATCGATAAATTAATATTGTATACTGCTGTTTCTTTTCACATTAGTACTGATAAATAATGTTACTAGACATCTATAAGGTTGCATAATTTTGAACTGTTTTGAAGTATTAAATAAAAAGTAAATCTCGTGGGCTGATTTTTTTTTATTTCTAGAATTGCATGAAAAAAAAAATAATTGTGAATTTTGTTATGAAGACGATTTCTTACAACTTACAACTTAGCGGACAGTTGGACAAACAAAACTTGTCGATAAAGGCAGCACAAACTTGTCTACTGTCAACTTGTCCATTTAAAAAAGAGGCGCATGATGTTTTGTTGAAGGTGAAGGTGAAAGTAAAATTAAACGTCCCTTGACAATCCATTAATCATTAGTAATGAACTTTTTTTCTTTCTAGTCCTCTGTAGAGTTATTATTATTTCCCCGGAAAGTAGCAGAGAAGATAGACGTGATGTTATGTTCTGCCAAGTACATAAAATGAAGCATTCTATAGGATATCCACTAGAAATTCGTTGAACGAAAAAAAGCATAAATATATGGAGCAGTAAATTATAAGATGATCATTATAATGGTAATGGTGGTGATCAACATCTTCAGCACCATCATCTTTTTAATCATCTTCCTTCTCTTTTTACATTATTTCTTGTTTTGATATAAGATACGTACTTAAATGCTAACAAACTACGTAAGATTCTGAGAACCCTTCTTCTCCTCATCACGGCCAATTTTAAAGGATCAGGTTAAGCCTTTCTTCGAAACTCAAGACATGGAAAGAGTTCAGCATGTTCGTTTTATTGCCCTTCCACGCATCTGTTTACAGAATATTTTTCATGTCTTAAAGAAAATCAAAATTTTAATGGTACTGTCTGTTTACATTTTCTCAGGGTTACTTTTCAATAAACAATATTAGAACTGAAGAATAAAAAAAATTCCTCAGGGTAGATCTAACTATCGTTAAGAAAAGTATTTACACATTTAGGTAATTGTAATTTCACCAGAAAGTTATTGCCTATCCACATTCTTGCAACCTTAACTTATACCTACATATTATATCCTTTCAAATTTGTATTTGTTTTTTCAGAACCAAGAGAATATCATGCGTTTGCATAAGTTTTGCAATCTCCACACATTTTATAACTTTCACCCAATGATATCATTCGCCCAATTGAGAGACCAAAGACAATGGCTACAATAAGACGGGATAGTTGATAAGAGCACCCTTTCACTTATTGATTAAATGGCAAGAAGGTCTCATCTCATCTCATGTACTTGGTATATAAAAAACGTGTCTGCTTAGTGTTACTTTCTTCTTTGATGTTGTTTCAGAAAACAAAGGAAGGTCGTTCATTTCTCTAGTCACGGAAGAGAACCGAGGGCGCATATAAATAATACACTTGACTACTAAAAATAGTAGTAGTAGTAGTAATACAAACTAGTGGAATGATGGGATAAGCTGGAGCAGTAATTTTTTAGTAGGAGAGAAAATGAAAAAAGGCAGAAAAAGAGTTCTATTAAGTGACTACCACGGTTGGATTTTTTGATTTCATCGTAAAGCTTCCCAATAAAAGGGGAAAATAGAAAGTACTTCAGAACTACAAGCTATCGCATTATTGTAGTGGAAAACTTGTAGAGTGGCATGATAATGACCTACAACAATACCTCCTTTTTTATATGCATTTTTATTTATTATCATTGCATTCCACTAGTGAAGTAGAGGTATTCAGTTGCACAGAGTATACATAATTAAATGAAATGGTTATAACAGTTTGTTGAAGTTAAAGTGGTGTAAACCAAGATGCCAAGATGAAAAGGATATTATGTATGCATGCCTTCACTAAACCTTTTTCTATTTTAAAACCGTTGTAAATACGTTGATACTCAGCTGCTCCAGTTACGTTTTGGGTGTACATTACCAATGGTAATTTACCACCACCAGACAGGAGTTCCTCATTTTCATCAAGACCATAGCAGCGTTTAAATCTGCTCTCTATTTCATGCCACATAATTGCTTCTCCCTCTTATAAGCTTGATGTCATTAGCATCCTCTTTCAAATCAACATGCTGCTTGCTGCATCAGTTTTTTGCAATTTACATAGCATTCTATCAAACCGCTGAAACAAGTGAGGAAGTATGCTTGAGTATGTATAAACAGAAACTTTGGGTGGTAGTTGTAGGTTAACGCATATTTTTTCTGTTTTCTCCAATTCCTTCTCTTCACATAAACATATTTTTCCATTGAAAAAAAACAAGTTTGCGACGACTTTGCTGGAAGCATTTTATTCCTCGATCTACATTTGAAACAGACGGGGTAACAGAATAGCAAAAATGCAAGAGATGAGAGAACGAGTGTCATTGAGTCATTGAACATGGCGACTCGACTGCATTTCGACAGAAGAGAAGACTAAATTTTTCATTATTCTTTTCTTCGACGGTTTGGGTATGTGGGTGAATAAGGGCAAATTGTGAAAGAGAGCATGACGTTTGTACAGACAAACATTAATTCATAATATTCTTCATCCCAAATATATCCTAAATTTTTTCAACTTTATTTGCACAAAACTATGTTATTATGTACATCGCGTCACTACAATTTCCATCATGTCATCGTCACTTTCATATTAAAAGTGCTTGACGGTTTCCTGCATCATGCATGTTTGTATTTTTAGCATTCTACTGTCTGTACTGCTGCTACGTTTTGCATTCGGTATATATTCTACATACCAATTTGAGAATGTGTTTTCACAACTCTTTCAAGTTTAATGTTCAGCTATCAAAGAAATTCCGACTCCCCTGTAGTTTGCCACGCATAACAACATGAATATAATCCTAGCTATTCTTTTTCCATACATTGAAAACTGATCGATTTTAGTTTTTTCTCAGCTATTATTATTTGTGTGAGTTTTGTGTCAAGGAAAAGCGCTTGCTGAAGCGTACCTACGCACTATCTATTATCTATACAAAAAGCCACCAATTTACCTGCCTTGATATACATAATGGGAAATGAACCAGCCAGAAGGACTACTTCTGAAGTAGTTGGCTGTTACACTTCTCAACTCATTTTTTTAGCTAACCAAAATGTTGCCTCACAATGGTTTATCTTTTCTCCTCTATATCGTTACCCCAATTCTCTTTCCGTTTACTGCTTTCTTATCAGCTTTAATTTTACAAATATAAGAATTCCGCTAGCGCGCTGAGTTGTTGATAAGATCGAAGTACACCAAAACTGAAGGCTTTAAACGATTTACAACGTGATGGATTGTATTTGGCAATTGTAACTGTGATCGGATATCCAAAAAAATACGCTGCAGACAGCAGACATCTAAGTATATACGAACTGTTCAAGTGACACATATTTTTGACAGTGTACTTTACCTTGTGTGAAGTAGAAATACGAATAAGGCCAGTATATCTACCTTAAAGTGCTGTGGTAGTAGCCTTGAATTAAGGATTTTTGGCAAATGTTTTCTACTCTTTACGCAAACATACCTGCAGAATGGAATTAAGGATATTGCATGTATAACAATAATAGGTACTCAGTACTGATTATTCATCCAATAGAGGAAATGATTCATCCTACCTGTACGTTATGACCATAAAAATAGCAATGCATAAAGTATGGCAATCTTACAACCGTGTATTGAAATGTACTTTTTGAAGAAGGAAAGAGGATTTTATCAAAGAATTAATATCAGTTCCGCTCGTGTAGTATTCCTTCATTCATTCGTTTGAATAAATTGTTGGTGTGACTATCGTTATCAATCTTACTTGTTACGTAAATGCAACCTTACATTATTAGCATTCAAAAAGCGTATGAGAAGAAGGAAGCACAAAATACATGCTTCTGTTCTATTGCTCTTTTAAATAAATTAAGATGGGAAAGCCAGCTTTCTCCCAAGGCTACAGAATGGTGGATTGTTGTGTGGTGCTTCGCTCAAATATGTACATGTTGCATGCATAAAATAGGCTTAATATCATACCTGCGCTACATGTGCGCTTCTCCATTTCTCAAGATAAATGGGCTGAATGGACGAATAAAGCTAGTATTGAATTGACAGGAAATAGACCGTCTCATGTCCGGATGGGGAATACTGCTACTACTGTGAATACATTAGAAGAGGACGAAAGACGATTGAAATCAATCGCTAGGATATCCTTTTAGAATTTTTTACTTGATGGTTACGGGCCTGAATTTTCAATAACGACCAACAGTGTGCGATTCTGGGCAAAGTAGAGGCAGTAAAAGCACTTGAGCATTTAAATGTTTGCAGAAGTGGGAGAAAAATTGCTGGAAAATTTTCCTAACAGTCCTCTCTTCCTCTCTGACATTTTAAGTGGGTTTGCAGAGGACTATATAGACTTACACGTACACATTCAGGCTTGTTCATACAATAGTAGACCGTTTTACAATACTTTTCACCAAGCTTTTTTAGGAT
This sequence comes from Lepidocyrtoides sp. E14, assembly GCA_027743805.1. Taxonomy (NCBI): domain Eukaryota; kingdom Metazoa; phylum Arthropoda; class Collembola; order Entomobryomorpha; family Entomobryidae; genus Lepidocyrtoides; species Lepidocyrtoides sp. E14. Next base: position 9,488 of record JAHZMZ010001172.1, on the reverse strand, counting down.
GGTGGTGTTGATAGTAGAGCAGTATAGACCAAAGCATACTAATATCCGATTTTGCCATTTTACTTGCCCAAATTTGAAAAAAGCAATATACTGCCATTATAATGCGTAGTTTGCCCATCCAAATGAACGCATAATGGAAATTGAACATTCTTAAAAACTGGTACTACACACCCATTCAACGAATGAGTGAATGGGTAACATTTTCGAGTTCATTTTAAGGAAATTGGAGAAGAGTGGTTCAAAAAGTTAATGTGGATTCGTATGTATGTATATTATTTTTAAAAAATACCAAAAAGAAGAGAAGATGAGAAGAAGATGAGAAGAAGAATCAGATGAGATGAACCGAAGCTGGTATCGGACTACTACTATATTACTACAGCATGTATGTTTCTTCAATATTCTGTATTATCATCGTCTTTCAACTAATCTAATGCCAGAAGTAAGTCAAGCCAAACCACTAGAAGAAATAGTAGACGTTCGTGCCGTGCCTTCTTGGTGGGCAAACACGTGTGGTGGTGTGGTACTCACAGCACAATGGCGAATTGCTGTTAACGTACGAGGAATTTTAAATGCTCATGATTTACTCGGTGACATGGTTTTGCTTTCTTACACGTCTTCAAGCGTTAAATCCACTTGAAACCAGTATATAACTCCTGGTATGGTAGTAGGTCGCTTTCTCCTCTTTGTTCGCCGTCTTCGTTTTGCCTTCTTTCTTATTCAAATAACCGTTTGCTATTTACACAGTTTCGGGTGGGCCTTTCAAAATGCATCATTGTATAATAATGGGAACTGGTGAGGGGAACATAACGAATAATAACAATGAATGGCTATCGAATATTAGGTGTAATTCCATTACTTCTTTTTATCTTCATGCAAAATTTATGCTGAAGAAGAAGAAGAAGATGATGATGATGGTGCTGATAATAGCACTTTTTTCATTGCAAAGTCATCCATTTCTGCATGGGAATTCAATCTACAGAGACAGAGAGCATGTAATGCATGGTTGTAATCCATAATATTGGGCTTTTACGGCATGTACCTTTACATCCATTGGTCGATTAAACAATAAAATCTCAGAGATAAATTGAGAACACATTGAAGTGAAGGGAATTGCATTAAAATCCCATTTTTAAACACATTATGCAGCAGAAAAACTCCCTTTTTTTACTCAAAACCTGATTTCACAATTCAGATAGTGGCTGTTCAGGTTAATGGAAACGTGGTCATTCAAAATGATTAATATAAAGTTTGAGCATATGATTCCACCCGATTCCCATATTTCCTGCAGTAAAAGTAAAACATATATACATCTGATGGAGTACATGATTAATATTAAAGTTCCGTCTGGTGCTGAAACTGAAAGCTGTTTTTTCTCTGACACCGTTAAAAGCTTTGTTTAGGTTATACTACCAACTCACCACACTCAGAGCCACCATGGAATTTGTGGATTCGTTGTATTAGTGATCAGTACTTCATAATGACTAAAAATATGTTACAGAATAGTTTCTCGGTTAAAGTTACTTACTAATTCAATTTGTGGTGATTCACTAAAATGCATTTTAAAACTAAGGCCATATATTATATCTCGATAATAGCAAGTTAGCAACTTCATCATCGCTGGTTGATCAGCATGAGAATATGACGGGATTAGGGGTACGGAGCTGTGAGATTTTCATGTCCTTTCATTTCCGCTTGGTCACATTAAAAGAAGAGAAAGTTTTAAGAGAAAAACAGTGAGAAATTTCAAAATGTTCATGCAACCAAGCATATAAATTTTATCCTTTCACATGCTGTTAAACCTGTTGGAAGCAAAGTGAGAGGAAAGCAAACACAAGTTCCCTTTCACCGCACTCTCGCACTACACATACTACACACTTTTTGTTTCGTTCTTCAGTTTGTAGATAGTTTTTTAGGTGCAACATCTCTGGATGAGCTAGCCTTCAACCACAGTCAATTTATTATGGAAAAGTAGAGGAGAGTGAACATTCTTCTTGTTGGTGGTGGTGGTAGTTGATGAACATAAAAGGGGTGGCTCATGGGTTATAAAAGTGGCTAGAAATGTTGTCTTTTTCATGTGAAAATACTGAATTTTACGAGAAGAAACAAAATGTAACTCAGCTTTGTTGTTGAAAATATCTCATTGTTCTTAATAGTGCCAAATAGTAAATAATAAATAAGAAACAGTATGTTGTTGAATAAATGAAGTACATTTACCAAGTATGTTGAATACTTGGAACAGTCGGAGGATTAGAATTGAAAAGCTTTTTTTGGTTATGCACTCTACTATACACGTCACATACTTTTGTAAAGTTTCAGGTATTCTGCTGTAACAGTGACGTGCGGTAAAAGTTCTCATTCGAGATTTGTCGAGACACTAATTAATCTAAACTTTTTATAATACCTACTAAATCATAAGCTTGCAGACATGAATAAAAACTCAGTAGTGGCAACGGTTACTGAAAGCAACTTTTACCCGTAGTAATTTTTACATTTTTCTCTTGCAACAATGCTCATTGGATCCCGTTGAAAAAGACCACCCTTCACGTAAAGTATAAGGTAGAAACGATGAAACAGCTAGTTAATGCAGTAAAACATCACGAAACACGAGGGCAGCTCGAGGCTTCTCAGTAGCTAAAAGACTAGAGTATAAAATGGAACATGCTTCATCAGTCACCATTAGAAGTCAAAGCTCACTATTATTCATGAATTCCATCGTCTGCTTACTTTCACTTTATCAACATCATCATCTAGTCACATCATCGGTAGTAAATTGCTCATCTCATCATCATGTTTGTAGTCACCTTTTCTTTCTAATCAGCTCACATTCAGCAGTGTCATCACATCATTAGCATGATCAAGAAGAATATTATTCTACTTAGAGTACAGGGTGAGATCGTCGTTTTTACTTTCGCATACTTTCATGCACCATCACCACCAATTCATGTCCTTCGGCCTACATGCTATTCTTGACTAATGAACCTTGCATGCGTTTACCCTTCTTTTCTTGCTTGACTGGCCAAGCAAGCAAGGCAAAGGCTGGAAAAAGCAGATTTTTTAACCTCCGCTTTTTATTCTGTATCATGAAATGAGTGACAGCAGCACAAAAAAAAGACAAGTCCAGGTACCCATATTCAGTAGAGTTGAGGTACAACTATGTTTGTGTGGTAAACGCATAAAGCTGGACTGAGTGTCATTTTAACAGCATTTTGTTCAAAATACATAACCATCTAGTAATATGTTCCACTGAGGGATCACTTTCATCTTCTTCTGGGAAACCGTTTGAACAGCACATTACTCTGTTTTTATGATGATTACAAACCGATCATTAAAGAGTGTAGTATGTTTTGCTACTATACTGAATACTTATAGAGTAAATACACAGCATCACTTTTTGCAAATTACTGCGAATTTACATGCACTATAAACAGAGAAAATTAAGGGAACGTTCGGCTTTGCAAACACAAGATCTTTGAAATACAGTAAAGTGTTCACATGCACGAGAGCACAACCTAATATATTTTCATGAGTAAAAATTTGAAAGTCTAGAACTGAAGAAGACTGGTGAATGACGATGGTCGACAGATGCGGATAAAACTAGAGAGCATATATTTTAGATTTAAAGAGAATATCTTTTGATGGAATGGTGCACCATAAATGATAAAGTTTATGTTCTGGCTTTTACAGCCACCTTCTATCATAAAATTCAAACACTCGGGTTTACTAATAGGAAAGCATATACATACATACTTCGACTGTACGTTTCATCCAGTCAGAATAATGTTTCAGGGGGATGCTTTACAAAGGATTTTTACTAGTACCATAAGCTATGATGCAAATGATTCCTTTGAAACACGGTAAACCTGAAAAGATAATAAACTTACACAATCTTCCTCAAAATGGTACTGCTGTGGAGCTTTCTCATTAACTAAATTATAAATATGTATATACATAGTTAAAATGTTGCTTGTGATGTTAAGATGCAATGTAGAGGTATATATGTACCTAGGTAGAAGACGGACCGCACAAGAGTCCTCGATATAACCTAAGAAGTTACCTAAAAGTGTCGATTGGAAACATTTTCGCTCATATTATTTCCTACTTTCGTCTTGTAATTCTCAAATGTCACATTATCGATTGTTTTGAGTAAAAATACAACTGAATGAGGGGACCTCAATTCATCGAAAATTCGTTTCGGTTGAAAACCAGCTTCAATTTATTTAAACCAATTAATAGCGACATAGACGTAGATTGGGAATTTCTCTTTTTCAGCTAAAATTTTCAAATTTCAGCATTGACTCTAGACATTTCTGCATGAAATTCATAACACTGTGACGTATTTACAATATGAAATCAACCCTTCGATAATTTTGGTGAAAACTTTGGAAATTATAGTATCATACTTACGGTTTCAAAAATTATCGAACATTTCTAGGTATTTCAAACATTTGACCAATGGCGAGTACGTTATTTTTTAAATGCATTGTACGTATTACATATATGAAATACTATTAAGGGTTAAAGTGACTTATCTTCGTAACAGATAATCTGATCACATGTCTAGTTGATTATGACTAACCTACCCAACAAACAGAAAAGGAATGACATGTTGTTGCCAGTTAAGTAATAACTCCCAATTTGTGATTGTAGACCTGAAGCTTGGACTAAACTAATGATATAAACGAATTGCTATTTTCGAATGCTGTATCTACATGCATCATCGTTAATTTTTTTATAGATTTTACTGAGTTTCCATATTTTGGAATAAAAGGCTTGTTCACAATGCCCCACAGTACATTCATATTATTACAGATAACAGCAATACAGGCTACTGTATTGAGTCTTTTACCTTGACTTGATTTTACTCCAATGCTCAACTTTTTAAAATTTCAACCAAACTAATAGCTGGAGATCGTAGTCAATAAGTACAATTAATCCTCGGATTAGAATGTGTTTTAGTATTTCTTAAACTTAAAAGGAGCAAAATACCGTCTCAATAAAATGGCAGTTTTAACATTTTGTCAGAGATTTTGAAAAGAGTACTCTCTACTTATATGAGCTTTTCCAATAAGTTATAGTTCATGGAAAAGATGAGTTTCATTTTGCTTTGATGTGATTCCACAGGTTAAGGAGGAATATTGATTTTCAAAATTGTCTACAAATGCATGCATTATTATGATCATGGTGAAAACTATGCTACCAAAATATGTGCAGTACAGAGGAGCAGAATATGACTAGAAATTAAGCTCCGGAACAAGCTTTCTGTAGCAAAATCCTTAGAAAATCATCTACAAATTGTGTTGAAACAACAGACTCCTTTGCTCCGTTACCAGAAAAAGATGCTGTAAGTATTGTCTACGGGATGGCAAAATGTTCTCAAACATGAGCACATGCATTAGAAGCTCTGGCTAACACGTCCTTTTAGTGTAATATCTTTTATGCATACTACAAAGCGTTTACCCAGTTTTTAAAATGACGCACTCCATTTAAACTTACTGAAAATATGAGATGCCAATACAAAAGTTATCCCGCAGCAGTTTGCTCAATATTGTTAAAATTATTTACTAAAAACTAAATGAAACATCTTGTAGAGAAGAAAGTTGTGCACAGAGATTCAGTCCACAAGACTGCGGAAAAGCAGCATGTTCGATTCAGTTGATAACCTATACCGAATAAAGTTTCAAAGACTAGAGGCGTGCAGTTGAAAAAAAACAGATTACGTACTCTACGTAAAGAGGCTCCATTAAAATAAAAAAGGTTCAGTGAAGATATCATGGAGAAAAATCCCCTACCACGATCCTAGATTTTTTAACCCGAACACACTTTTTTTCCTGAGAGATTTTATAGTAGTTAGATTTTCGCTGACTTGGAGAAAAGTCACCATCGTAAAAGAAATACCGCATGTTTGACTGAAAAACGTAATTGCATGAACAACATGCATCTAACCGAGTCGAGAAGTAGCAGTTATTTTACCTTAATAATCAGTCCGTCATTTACAATTACGTTGTGAAGACTGCTGATCATGCTTTCCAAGTTGAAAATTTCAGGGTACTATTTAATTTTTTGTTTTGGAATAACATCAAGCCCCAATTCCATTCGTTGCTACAAAGGCGGAAACATTTAGCATCAATTAAACTAATGTTAAGCCTTCATCATATAACTCTACGGAAAAAAACACTTTTCTGTGCACTCAACAATTTTCAAATGCGCGGATTTTTTAATAGTGGCTATTAGAAAAACCGTAACGTAGCATGCATACTCATTTTATCAACTTATGTAACCGTTTGTCAACTGTTTTTCAAAAACTTCAAACTCAAACTGCTTATTTTACTATATTGGCATTTTGAAGATTTGGTAATGCATGCGTGCCTGACTATAGCTTCCAACTATGAAAGCAAACTTGTAAGTAAATCACTACTTGTGGATTGAACTATCAACAGTGGACTGAACTCGTAGTTACAAATGTCATACAACGTTCTATTGCAAATTCCAAAGTTTGCCTGAGAAAATCCGTTTGTCAGCATGTTAACACTTTGATTTTTTTCTAGCTAATTTAGCTTTTTAGCTTACCGAATTGAAGTGAGACCATCAATAGATAAGTAGGAATGTATGAAAATACCTAGTTTTTAAATACATATATGTATGTATGTAATACGATTCTTTCATCAATTTAATAGTTTTCCAAAGTTGGTTTTTTTCAGAAGGCACCGTGGGAAGATTATAATTTATGGTAGATCATGGATCCAAAAGACGTACGGAATATGTGTTCACTAACTGCTTTTAGGTATATTTGGTTATGTACTCGTGTACCTATGCACATTTACTAAACACTAATTTGAAAAACGATGCATGCATTAGATGATTCATAGGATGACGGTACCAAGTTTCAAATCAAACTTTGTAATTCCTGACAAGCAGAAAAAAATGCTTATGAATTTCTGAACAGCCCAAAAGCTCAAATTATTTGATAGATACTTTGTTCAGAATTTTCACACGACTGGTGGTCGTGTGTGTGTGTGTGTGTTATCAATCAATATTTCAAACTTTTGCTAGCTAGAATCCTCTCTCATTGTCATTTACAATAATTACATCACAAAAACAAAACTCGTACACTATCTGGCAATTTGTGAAGTTAAACTCCTAAATGTCTATGATTCCATTCCTTACTTGATTTGACAGACCACTAGCAAGAGCTGTGCAAAATATAGAAAATGGTGTCATTTTGTTCAATCATTTGCCTAAGTACAAATTCTACATGAATTGAAAATGAACCGAACTATTATTTACCTGTTTCCATTCCTTACTTGATTTGACAGACCACTAGCAAGAGCTGTGCAAAATATAGAAAATGGTGTCATTTTGTTCAATCATTTGCCTAAGTACAAATTCTACATGAATTGAAAATGAAGCGAACTATTATTTACCTAGTAAACCTAAAAAACCCTTTAATGCATTTGATTATTCCTGCTAAGAGAATGATAGCAGTAAACAGGAAGGTGTGGGGACTGGGGACTTTCACTGTTTGGTAAAACCTTTTGCTGATGATGAATTTGCCTGTACAAAATACATCTGATTACATGCATCAGGTGCAAAATCAAATTATTATGTTTTGACTTTTTTTATAAAACAAGTTTAGCTACTATAGATAAACTTACATTTTTCGTTTGGCTGTAAATACAGACTGTTCATATTGTATATTTCACTATTGCCACAAATTACAAATAAGTTCAAGCAGAAAAACATTTCAAGTTCTTACTTCGTGTCATACATACAATACACACATAGTATGCTTCTTTTGAAGTAGTTCTCAAAAACATGAACTGGCAGATCAAACTTTGAACTCAACTCTACCTAAATTTACGTGGTTAGCGTACAGGTGTGAACTACAGAATGAACCTTGAATATATATATAGATTTACAGTTTCGCTCACAATTATGCAAATTATATGCATTGTATCATAATTACTTGTTATATGATTCATATATATGGTAGGTGACAATATGCATTGTAGATAGATGATGCTCCTCTGTTGTGGCTTTTGTTCCATCCATATTTGCGACCAATAAAGCGTTACTCATCGCCTGACGTGCGTTTTTCATGGATGACATGATAAATGCACATGACTTTTGGTATATATGTATATGTACCTATGGATGTATGCACCTTTCATTTCACCACAATAGAAAGCATAAAAGGTTACAGAGTGAAAAGTATTAAAAGTAAAAAGTATTCATTTTACCTGTATGTGATGAAAGCGAATACAAGTCCCACAAGAGAAAGACTGCTGCCAAGCACGACTGCTAGTGAAAGCATCCCGTCCTCTGTCAGCATTTCCATTTCATCGGCAGATGAATTCTCTTGAATGGGATGAACATGTGCTAGGTACCAGTTGTCCATGGTTCTGCTTATTTGTCTCCGGAGGTTGTAGGACATTTACTTGTTCAATAGACAGAATTGAGATTGAATATAAGGAAGTTGAATTCAGAGAGGACAAGAGTATGTCGAACAAGAGTTCGTTTTTTGTTGTTATAAACCGTGAAGTTTTTTAATACAGTCTGTTTTGCCCCTCTGAGAAAAGTCGATAAAAATCTTTGCTTTTACTTTGATTCCTCAATTTTCTATGAGTTCTTCTTTTCTAACAGCTTTGATTTCTTATGGGTCTCGCTCAACCGGGACCATTATGTTCACCTTTAATGGGAATAAACTTTTTAATTTGCCGTCAATATTTGTGATGAAGTAATTTCCGTGTAGTTTCTGAGAATATCCGTAAAGTATTCAAGGGTATGCACGATGCAAAATGCTATGTTAAAAAGATTTTTGTCTATCGCATCGGCAAAATATTTTATTCAGCTTGTTCCACTGCTGCTGGTATAATGACAGTCGTTTTGCTGAAGAACAGATAGATGTAGAAGATGATCTATGATTAGGTAAGTTGAATGTGAGCAGGCAGGTAACCATTAAAAGACTCCATTGGCTCAGAGGGTGAATGAAGTTCAATGATTTCCCAGAACAGCATCAATTCTAAAAGCTTGATGGAGACCTCAGTGATTCCATGAAGGACAACAATGCTCTTATATAAGGACCATTCTGCTTGAGTTGACCGAATTTGATGTTTTGTTTCATTTTGGTGATGATGATGATGGTATTGCTGGCAAAAGCATTGTATTTGTAATGTAGCAGCACTATCTATATAACATCAAGCAAGTAATACACATCTATTAACTATCTACATAGGTACCCAATTTCCAAAGCCTATTTCATATGGTTTAATGCATATAATAGAGTGATGCGATAATAAATCCTCTCGTGCGACTCTGAAGAGTCAGTTAGTCAAACAAGACGTGAAGATTATATGAAATGGTAGGTAGCACAAAATGACATTTTCTCAGCCAAAAACATATGCATCATTCTTGCACTCACCACCACAAGAAAGTTTTACAGAACAAAAGCAAAAACTAATACAATTTAGCACCGATAAATTTTACCTTAT
>JAHZMZ010001171.1:0-20815 GCA_027743805.1 Lepidocyrtoides sp. E14 | reverse complement strand
GAAAAAGACAAACTGTGATAGCTAAAGAAGATTGTTGGATTGTTTAATTTTGCGATTTGATATATTGTCACGATTTTAATAGCACAGATCTCATAGTGGGATCAGCTCAATTCATTAAAAGAAAAAACGACCAAGTCATCAGAAAAAGAGCATTTTCATTTTTACACGACTAGTGTTATATGGATTATTTTCAACAAAGGTGATCTCACTGACATTTTCAAGACGTTTTATGAGACAAATAAAATTATTTCAAGCCATTACAGATTTACTACGGTCCCACATTAACATCATTGTTTTTACAAATAGGTTAATGAAAAATTTTGATATAAAAAAGCTTGAAGATTGAATGAAAGTTAAATTGATTTTAGACATATCAGCCAAAAAGTAATGCGACTATATAAAACAGTGACCTGTATTTTTAACCTAAACCGTGATATTTGGTATCAACGGATAATTTAGGTAAAGTAACAAAAATCTTGTTAACTTTAACTTTATCATCATATTATAAGCAGCCAATACGAGTCAAAGTTAAGTACAGCAGTAAAAAGAATACGATGGATGATCAACATCAACCACATAATGCCAAACTTTAATGATGCGAAAAGATGAAGATCTGTGAGTGAACTTTGTGTCCTCCTTTTTTCATCACATGTAGGTAAAGTACATGTTTATTTCCGAAAACTACATGGAGAATTTTTGTGTAAGCTACAATTTTGTTAGCTCAAACCAAACATTAACATAATTTATATTGTAAGCAATCGTTTATCCCTTACCAGACAAATAGGTAATAATAACAAATAAACAAGTCTACACGATCAATAACAATTTGTTGTGTGTGACACAGATTCGGTCGGTCTGTTTTTCTTTCATCCTTTTCCTATACTTTTTCCTTCAAAATGTGTTACACATTTATCTGCAATTTACAAATAAATTATACAAAACGGTTTCTTTTTTTGTTGCAAGCACACAATGACAGGGTGTAAACCTATTCAGGATTACCGAGTAGAAACCTTGCGGTTTTTGAAGAACTTGACGAGATAGCTGAGACTCCTTGACATGTTCTCCCACTGCAACCGATGCTGACTCCCTTCTCTCTCTCTTAAAGCTTACTGTGTATTATGAATATCCATAATCAGCACTCACGCACCTTTTCATTATATTTTATTTTAAAATATATGCGCAAATGAGAACGATTTCTTTGTTGTGGTAATATGTACTTATGATTATTGTGAGTAATTTACCGAGAAGGACGTGTGTAGCACACAACCTCAAATGAAAATAAGTACCGCTGCACATTAATTTTACCTTGCATTGTGCATGAACATGAAAAAGGAGCGCTACATACAACAATAAACATGTGCATTTTATTCAATGGAACAAAGTCAAATTAGGTAACAGCATAATCACCAATTAATAAACAATTTTTTAAAGAATTAAATCGGACAGGTGATCAGTCATAACCATGTAGTCTTTCAATTAATAATCCAAGATTGTAACTTATTAAGGGCATAAATTAAAAGCTCACACCGACTAAATTTAAATAAAGGTTACTTTACATTTTATAGAGCAGTTGGACGAGGAAACAAGCGTTTCCGTATTCAATTTGTTTCAAGCAACCAACATCAATTACAACAGCCATTTTGATTCAAGCATACAATTTGTAATAATCCTTTACACTGCTGATATTTCAGTAGGTATCAACTTATGCAGTAGTTTGTGGCAAGTTTGTTGGCCAAATTTCTGTGAAATTGACGCATAGGTAATAATAATAAGTATACAACATGAGCCATCACATGGCTCATTAGAAGAACACATAAAATGCCACCAGCCAGACCAACTCCCGTTAGAAAATTGTTATGATGAACAGCATCAAATCATTCAACGGTTTGTATCTGTCCTGGTGTTGTTGGCAGCAGCATTACGTTTCACGTGTGTAAAGATGGATAAAAAGTGACTCTTCTAGGTATTACTGTCTTTTGCTACCAATGTGTGAATATATTACCAATGTAATTGCGGCAAACTGTGTGATGTTGTGCTTAAAACATTTCCTGTAGTGCATAGGTAAGTAGGAAAGCTAAAGGTATAAATGGTCATACCTAATTGGCCAAGGGATGCATTTTCCTGTACTGTTCTTTTGAATAGATATTATAAAAAACATGATTTGATACAAATGCTTCAAAGTTATGCTACATCATTTTTCATTCATGCATCATCATCGCCACATATTCAACCCTGCGTACCTACTAAAATTATCTAAATATAATCAACGACTGAACGTGAGGTAAGAATGGTAGCTTGAGGATATAAAAAAGTTCAACTCAACCTTCTTCTCTTCGCTTATCGGTTGTTATCAATAAAGACGCTCTATTTTGTGCTTATTTTAAATATAAAAACATGAATTATGCATCATTGCTGCTTCTTGATCGTTAATGAATCTGAGACTCGAGATTATTACACGACGGCCTTTAGGAGGACGAATAAAATTGATCGTACAAAAGAAAAAGGAATTCAATAATTTTGCAAATTGTTATACAGCTACTGCATTCTTACTTTATCTGCTCTACAGCTCTGAAATATGTCGGTACTGTAGTCGGTATGCTTTATTTTTAAAAAAAACATGCACACTTTTCTTTCCTGTTAAACTCTTGTGATGCCTTACAAAGATGCGCTACAAATAACAGTAAGCATTAGAATCTGTATATTGTTGCTAATTTCTGCAATTTTCAAAATTGCTAAATTGCCTTTAGTAAAGAAGTGTTCTCTCTCGCTGGGAGCAATTTAATGCAAACTAGCCGGCCAGTAGTAGAACGGCTTACAATTACAGGATATATATCTTTTTGTTAGTAGTGTACTTGGTAGAAGTGAAAGAAAAAACAAGTGTAAAGTTCGGTCGGTGCATAATATACTATTTTTCTGACAACTGTATTGTGAACAATACGCATGTCATGATGCAATCAGTGATGGTAGGTTGAACACTAGAAATTGTACTAGACGTAAATTAAAATTAGTATTATTTACTACCATTGTTTGCTCATTTGTATTTATTTATGCCAATTACAAAAATGTATAAAATATTGAGATTGGCTACAGCCAAGTTGTATCGGTTTCAACAACACTGCAATAATATCAGCAAAAAAAAACAAGTGAGAATAAAGTGAGATCCTTTGTTGACTTCACAGAAAACAATAAGAGAGCTCGAGGAATAAATCATGGTCTTAATTTGAGCGCATAAATGGATATTATTTAGTGCAATACATTTAAAATGTAAAAAAGTAAAATCTCCTTCCAAATGGCAGTATTTTCATTATTATAATAGTAATACTTTGAAAGATTAGACTAAAAGTTTTTTTTGCTAGAGAGGCGTTAGATGCCAAAGGATATTTTCACATTTTCCTATTTCAATAGTTAAGAAGACGCCAAAAAATCTTACATAGAGGAACGAGTGTAACGAACGCTACGAGTATGTACTACATAATTTATCCGTCTTATCTACAATATAGATCAGCCAATAAGGACATCCGTTTTTCGTGTGTGTGATAATATACCTTTGTTTTCAATTCAACATTTTTCAAAGACAGTTTTCGATGTAAAGACCATTTAACTGACCTGTTATCGCTAGTGTATTTCATATAGGTGGGCATATCTTCTTAACTCGGTATTTCATAGCTAATATCATCACATTTATAGTTTAATGACACGTATATGGTTATACACTGATTCAAAACTTCCCGATTACGAGCTGTCAATGGTAGCTCGAGGTCCTGCATTCTTGTCATTCATACACAATTATTACAACAGCAACATCACTTTGATCGAAATTTCAGCTATGCTTCCCTTTCTCTCTACTAAATGAATGCTACAGATGTGCTATAACATATTATATGGCACCAGCAGCAAAACAAATTAACTTTACGGTGGCCATTAGCTTGAATTTCACACACTAGCAGACAATAACAACCTTAAAAATATGATCCTATGAAAACTGATTGACGCTTCACGCACTTCCCATGACACTCATACCACCATACATACCACCAACCATATCTTTTTAAATTTTTGTTCGCAAAGTTGCAATAAAATGTTGTACTCATTCCAAATGCTTTAACAGTACATTATATTTTCAGAACTGCATTTCAGGCTACTCCATAACCATCGTCTATGCAAAGTACAGCATAGGGAATGATAAAATCACGGTATATATAGTACAAGTCATAAAAGTTATTGTGAAAGAGGAGCAGCTAAATTGTCTAAAATGAGATAAACGAATTAAAGTAATAATGGCAGTAAAAAAATAATAAAGGAATATGATGAGAGTAAAGAGATGGCAAATTTCTTTTCCTTTCGCTAAATACAAATCTAAAATTCTTTTCCATTTTGCCATCAATCTTGGCAACTTAACTATCACGATTTCTCTCTTTTCTTACTTCTTCATAAAAAGTTGTGCAGGACGTATGATGATGGTGGTAACTGTGAATCAGTCAGTCATCAGATCATCAAATTCAATAATAGACATTGCATAAAATATTAAGTTTATTTATCCCTCTAGTAGTACCATTCAGCTTTGCCTGCGTGATATTATAATGTGTATGCACATCAGAAAAATAGCCAAGAAATTTTGGAATACTTTAAACTAACGTAACGCAATATACCATAATATGCTGTTTTTTTACAATATTCTGACGATATCAAATAACGCTAAAACGTCATTGAATGCGCAACAAAGTTAGCGTTACGTACGGTATGCATGAATTATCACCGACTTCAAAAGCTCATAAAAAGTGTTTGCTGTTATCGACAGCGTCGCGTGTAATGTAACATGCTTCCTTCCCCATTACTGCAGAACAGCACATTTTATTGCGTCATATATGCATTACAGCTAAAACAAAAAAAAAATGTCTTGTAATAATCTAAAACAAACGCATAAGTATGATAGAATCATCGTATGATACGGAGGAAAGAAGGAACCGTAAGCCATGCTACAACGTCATTTCTGTTCGTCGGCAAACGTAAGGTGAAAGTTCCTGTTATAGAAGTTTGAGATGATTGAAATGCGTACATGTAATAAAAATAAACAGTCGTTTATAAGCATATTTATGAAACCACGTCGGCATATTATTGTAGGTACAGCAGAGTACAATTTCAGGAGGGTCTGTCTTCATGTGTTGATATTAATTGTGTAGAGAAGATGCGCTTGAATTCATTCTAAAATTCAGGAAAGCAGTTTAAAAAAATGCAAACCTACATCCTGTATGAGTAATTATAGAATGTGTTTTTCGCTACATTGCATATACATAGCATGCTATTTGTAATGATAGCAGACGTACATTTACATTTATACCGTTTCCACGAATAAGGCAAAAGTTTCTTTGTAAAAAATGCGCAAATTCCTTGAATTAAATATTACTTGCTTTTTATACTCAACAATCATTTCATCTGGCGAACCATTCATTCATGCAAAAACTCATTTACTAAATTCACTTGTACAAGCTTCTTTACACGGCTGTTGATTGAATATTCCAAACAAAACTTGTTAATAATTCCTACTGTGTATGGTTATGAAAGCGGATGGTTTGCGGTTTAAGGAAAACGTCAAACAATTGACGTGTAACTTTTTAAAAATTCCCGTGAGTACTCATTCAAGATATTTTTTCAGCTGCTGCAAAAAAATTTCTTAAGTGCCCTTAAATATAAGGTATTGTTAATTTAATCGGTTTTCAAGTGTGGGCATGACTGTACGTACACCGCGGTC
Source organism: Lepidocyrtoides sp. E14 (assembly GCA_027743805.1). NCBI lineage: Eukaryota > Metazoa > Arthropoda > Collembola > Entomobryomorpha > Entomobryidae > Lepidocyrtoides > Lepidocyrtoides sp. E14. The sequence continues at coordinate 15,066 of JAHZMZ010001171.1, read as the reverse complement.
ATTTAGTTCTTCCTCGTCAGTCTAGCGTTCTAACTAATCAGCATCTGCACAAGCTAATTATTACCTGTCTCATAAGAATAGACTTTGGTAATCATCATGTTGTGTTTTTGATGCCATAACGTAATGTAATGCATAATATCAAAGAAAATAATATGCATGGTAAACTCGTATAGAATAAGAAAGACTAAAAAGCATAGCACTGACCGCAACATGAGTTACGTATACTATAATTATTACGATTATTGTCTATGTTCTATCATCTTCAGTTAGTTTAACCGCAAATGAAGCAGTTGGAGTCCATCAGCCAGCGATGAGTACAAAAGAGGAACGGTTAACCTGTTTCGTACTCGAACTATCATTTTATATTCGTCAAAGAGGAACATAGTAATCGACATGCTTTTGAAACTAACAATACGTTCATGGTGCCGCTGTGAGTGAACGTGCCTTTAACGTGCACTGCTCCAATCAATAAAAATGTTAAGATGTTATTCAGAGGACAAAAGGATCTTTAAATGTTCAAATCAAGGTGATTAAAAGCTTAAATAAAATAAGCTGGTAGACTTGCATTGTTACTGCGCAGTTTGAAGCATGCAAATTGATAAAATGTTTAGCCAGATGGAAATGTGCTTGATTTTTCAAGCTTAGACAAAAGTTTGAAAGCTTCGTCATTTCATAATTCATAACCTAGCCACTTAATGGTGCATTGTCAAAGGTTATAAAAATTTTTTTAGAAGGCCAAAATAACGTGATGTAGATAATTTTATGAATTTGTGTTCAATAACATCACGTACGTGTAAAAATTTGGACAATATGCAAGAATGTCATCAATGTCCACGTTGAGAAACTACCACAATAATTTATGTGTGTAAATAATTATAGGATATCAATAAAAACGCTTGCTTGTCAATATCGATAGAAATCAGTTTGAGTTATATCTCTTAAAAATTTGCGTAAACTCAATATAACACCAAACGTGCACACCTCACCAATGTTGCTCCTCGCGTTATTAGCTTTTACTTTTATTTTTAGAGGGCATTAATTTTTTGGCACAGATTTGTATAGTACATTTCGCTACAATACAATTTTTGCTCGTGCTCACGATCATCATACTTGCAAAAACAATTCATCTCTGGTAAACCAGATGTACTTAAAATACATAATATATCTTGTGCCTGTCAGAGTTCAAATAATATGTATAAAATAATTATTAGGCAGTACAACAAGAGTGGTTAAAAGTTCAGAATCCTATCGATTTCTAAAGTGGATTTTTTCAATTTATATAGCCAATATATACACAAATTGAATATGTATCTCACAATATCTAAAGCTTTTTTACTTGTAACGACATGAAATTATCTTTGTGAACGTCAATATTTTTTTATTAATTGAAAAGGATGAGCAAGACGTCTAGATCAACTGATAGTGAACAACTGCCAAGCCCGTTGTTTCAAAAAATACTTTTCTTGGCTGTTGATAGGCGTGCAACGGCACCTTCAATTTCTTATCGTTCATGTTATTTTTATGCTCTGAGCAACGGTCAACCTTTGGCTGGCCAATTCGCGTGATTATGATTATTTAGAACGGTATAGCCTATCCTCAATCATCTTTGAAAAACTATGCAGTTGCCCAGTCAGTGAGTGTTCTTAATAATTCGCAACATTAACAGCAACACACGAACAAAGCCTTATTAGTATTCAGTAAGCAAAGCCCTTTGAAATTTTCAACAGTGAATCTTTTACAACTTAATTATATGATGATCCCTCTATCTGACATGTGTATACTAAATGCATTAAAAATTATCTTTTCTGGACTGTCAAGAAATATTAGGTGTGAGACGCGGGACTGGTACTTATGATGATGATGATGGCTGTATCGCCTAAAAGAAACAAAAACGATAAAATGATGATAACGTGTAAGCTAATCCGACATAAAATGTTTGATATAGTACGCGGCGACGAGGAAATTTATTGCGCAGCTCGCAAGCACTTGCCATCAACGTATTCATCAGTAACAAGAATACCATAACATGTCCTTTTGTCAGGTAGGTCAACTCGGATGCCATGCAAGAGAGAAAAGCATTTCCTTTAAACACCCTACACAGTTTACTACGTTTTAAATAATGAGGTGTTTTATAGGGTCTGTTTGACTGCAGGCTGTCATATTGTTATACACTGAATAGTAATAAATTACCGGCCAGACTGGCAAACATCATCTGCTCAACGGCAACTCCTGTCCGACAACTTAGAAAGCAGTAGGGGTAGTCTGTCTGGTTGGAGAGAGAATTGCAATAGTTTTATGATATATACATTAATGCTTCATCTCATAGGTCGTTATGCAAATTTTTTTTTCTCCTACTTACTACTTACAAGTTTGCCGGAAAGTTTTGTTTGTGCATCTCTTCATTTGCTTTCAAACGAACATTATTATTTCAACAAGACCAATAATAGCAAAGAGTCGAGAATCGTATATACAAAGTATTAAAAAGATAAGTAAATAATAAATAAAACAGAAGGCTGAAAGTACTTTTAGTCTCTCTTGATTATTCTACGACTGGCTCATTTGCCAAAATGTTATATGCTCACTCTTTGAATACACCTGTTTGGCAACTCTTGACACAGATCCATCAGTGGCTCATTTTGCTGATGATGATGAAGCTGTTTTTTCCTCTTGATAATAAGTATGCAAAACTGCATTTGATGAATCTTTTTGCTTGTTTGAGCGTCATCAACAATCAACTTAGCACAGTTAATGAATCGTAACCGACAAGTGAAGTTGAACTAATTCAAACCTTAAGTAATATGCTTGCTGAAAATTACATGTTGTTACTCTTCCTCCTCCAGTATGCGGCAGTCATTCCCATTCTGTTTAAAACTTGTAATTTATTTTTGGGTATACATGCCGAAAACTGTACCAAAAATGCAGTAGCAATGCATTATGATAAATTACACTGACAATTCAACATCATCTTTGCAATTTTTACATAATTTTCTTTTGAGCCAATGCCAGCAAAGGTTGTACACACCAAACTAAAAACTCCAAATCATGTGAGCATTTTACTGCATGTATGATGCACCCATTTGTACATACATTGCATTGTAGTTTCGTCATAAGCAAAAAATGCTATATTTTTTCTGTAGCAAAGATGAAAACAACAGTTTAAAAATATTCTCCTTCATGCATGGACAAAGGACGCGGTGCTTTACAAAGAAATTTTTTTAAATCCTTCCAAAGAAGTGGGTAAATATACAAAAACACACATTGCATCGATTTCATAAATGAATGACCTAACCTTCTATTAATATTACGAAAGTTTTAAATGCATCTAGTTAAAGAGAAATGATAAAAAAGAATCCATGAGAAATGTAAATATTTATTCATTTGTAAAAATTTTTGTAAAAGCGACACCTAAGGCTAAAAAGAAGAAGATGTGTATAAAAAATATACCCGTGTATGTAGTCATTAATTACATGTATGAATACGTGTTTAAATTAATTGTGTACCTGTTAATTACCCATTCCACTGTTTATTTAGCAATAAACCATGTCTATTATTGTTTTAGGCCCCGAGGGGCATTGCAAGATTACATTTGTAGCTTAAGTTTTCAGCTGGCATTAATATCGACCTGACTCTTCTGAAACTACAACTTTGCTTGTCGAACAGCATAGAAAAATAGCAAACCCATGTGAATACCTGTATGTGTGGTTCATATATTTTATTTAAGCTAGCAAATTTTATGGTAGAACAAGAATAAGAAACGGCAAAAGTCTTGTAAGAGTGAAGGAAAGAAGGCGAGGCCCTCCCAGCCTCCATATATTATTAATTTTCTTAATGAGACCTGCTCTACTTTACTTTAAATACCCGATGAAGATGCCTCTAGGGGTTAATGTGAGCATGTTTGTATATCATTTATTTTGACTACCCCACTTAGTTCTACAGTACTAACATGAAGCAGCTACAACTTGAACATAGATAGGTACATAGATAAAGTTTGCCAGAACAGCGTTTTATGTGTAATGTAATCAACATTATTAATTCGCACAAGTACATCAGTACGTTTTAAAATTTCCTTTTAAAACAAAGACTTTAATTTGACACTTTTGTGATAGAAAAATGTACAGAATGCCTATGTGTATTCTGCTACAAGTATTTTTTGTTAATGAATTTTTTTAATGTATCAAACTACTTTTTCCAACGAAAATTTATAACGCAAACTTCCTCTTATTTTAAAGTTTTACATTCATACAAATTGCATTTTTTTACGTACACACCGGCGTTGCACATGATTCCCATGAAAATTAGTGAACACCACAAGACAATGCAATACTGTATACGTCAAGACAAGACAAACCAAATTTAAACAGCATAAGTGTTTTGTTTGTGCAATGTAATACATACGTATGAATCAGAAATGTATAAGAAATAAATACAATAAGGATGTTAACAAGAAGTCAACAAATAGTGCATCACACATCACACTAAGCCCGACCATAGAAAATTTCATTGGGAAAACAATAACATTATCACGAGATATTTGCCCATTACATAAGGAACAAAGGGAAATAAGGATAATGAAGACGAATTGGTGTAGAATATCTACTGCTATTTTCAGTATCACACAAAACAGGTACAATTGAAGAATACAGACGCAGACAGCAGATCGTTAAGAGGAATTGCATGGTAGTTTCTTTCTAGGCATATCAGGTGTACGTGGGTAAGTTTTTTTTCTCTTCACTTTTTTCCTTACGATTATTCAGCATGCATCATGTGTTTTTCCACAGTGGTTTATACGTAATATGTAGAAATATGCACATACATTATTCGTGCAAGTTGATTGAGAGTATGGTTGTTGCACGTATGTATAACACTTATACCTATATAGAAATACCTATCTGTAGTTATTTGAATGGAAAAGTATACATTGTTTTTTACCCCTTTTCCATTGTTTCGTCTTTCACTCCTCGTTACGCAGAAAGCCAAAAGGGGCAACTGCCAAATATATAAGTAATTTTTGCAAAGTAAAAAGGCAGCAGCTTCTTCTTCATCATCATATAGGAGATCGTGTGCTCATCCCGATGTAATTAACGTGATATCGTGTCATGGAAAAAGACTGATAATAATAACCAAAATGTGAAGTAGGTAGGCTCATTTTCAAAACGATAGAATAAGATGCCACCAGAAAACATGGATATTATTGAAGTAAAAAGAAATACATTTTTGTTGAGTCAAGGTTGTTGCCCTGTTTGTAACTGCTGCTGTTGCTTTTATTGTATAGTTGTTCGTTGGCTGACTCGGTTATTTGAGAATAATGATGACGATCATGGTGATGATAATGATGATGACGAGGCTGGTGGTGGTGGTGGTGTGTAGTAGTGTAATGGTCGTTACACAGGATGATGATGATGATGACGATGAGGCTTTTGAATTTGGAGCTACTAGATATTTTGCGTTGTTCCTTTGTTTTATAACAGTGTACTAGTGTACCACCAGACAATAACATACCACGCCATGGTATTAGATTATTAGCTCTCTTTCATATTTTTTTTGCAGAGATAATTTCATTTTATTACATGCCTTAGTTGTACACATAGTCCACTAAAAATGAAGTTATGTGTTTCAACCGACGCGACGACTATTTTACAAGGTTTTTCTGCGTCCTCGTCCCACCTTTGTTACTGTTTCCTAACTACCGTTCAATAAAGATATGATCATTCATGACTTTCATGAATGTAAATGGATTATGCATGTATTTGCCATAAGGGTACATGATCTATTACTGCTGATAAAATTATTACTACCAGATTTTCTTTTCAAGCTTGAAGTTATCAAAGTGAACAGATTCTCCCCAGTTCTTTGCTAGCCAGCCATCCTGAGTCTAAATTCCAAATAAATTACTAAAGAGTTTCATACGATATCATTCTCATCATCAGCTTAAACTAACTCACGTTTGCCACATCTAAGATGATATTTTGTTACTTCAAGTAATAATTTTTATCGTCCAGTGTGGCTTTGTTTGGAAACAATGCAAATCCAGAAAACCTCTTAATCATCACGAAATATGAGTAGAGATTCAAATGATAATCTTAATATCATCACAGTAGTTTGTACAGTTGCACACATCTAATGCATGCATTGTACTATGAGATGGGTCCCAATATGACGACCCCATTTTACTAAACTCTTTGAAGCGTTTTATTTTTTTTCAACAAGACATGATTCTTTAACTCTTTGCGGAGGAAAATGTCAAGAAATAAAAAGATCCATAGTTTAATTCATTAGGAACAGCAGACAGAGAATTACGCTTCCTTAAAGGATCTAATTTATTATCAAGAGGCAGTATCAGTAACAATTTTTTTATTAAGCACAAAATATATGATTTTAAAGGGGCTGGTATTTAATCCATGTTATATGAGACTTATTTGGAGAACATGAATGAAGCATCATGAAAAAAGAAATCAAGTTTATAGGTACTCCTGGGTAGATTTATATTACACACTTATTCTTATACAACAACTTCTAGTAAAACACATCAATTTAAATAACCTTTAAAAATAGCTTTGTTTATTCATCTTGTTAGAACTGAAATCTTTTATGATATTCATCTTTTTTTCCATAACTTCATAGTTAACAAGGTCCATTTCAGTTCTTTAACTGCGGTGTAAATATGAATGAGCAAAACGTGGAATAATAATTATAAATTTTAGCCAGTCGACACAAGCTTGCTTATTCTGTACCTTTACTGCTTATGTCTCCTATAGCCACTGATATGCATTTTAGAAGTTAAAGTGATTAGCAAAACTTCATATGCTTTTACAAAATGAATATTCATAATTTTAATTCATTCAGAGAAGGACAGAACCCTATCGCACTAAACTTACCAGCATCGTCCAATAATTTTTCATACAAAAACACAGACATGCACCAAACGAACATAACGACAAAAACAAGCAATGGTAGTAATAACATTATCATAATGTGCTGTGCTTTCTTTCTTTCAGTTTCGTTTCTCTTCAGTTATCAACAGAAACAAACAACAATAATCCGGTTATATGTCTGAAGTAAAATAAGTGTTCCATCGCAAAAGAAAACAAATCTTCTCTCCTCCATTCCTAACGTCACTTTTTGCCTACGTTCAGCTACGTAGCATCAGTATCATCCTTCTCTAAATTGGCAACTGGCAAGGCCCCCTTATGCATATTCTATTCGAATACCAATTTAAAGCATTGGGATACCACTTTGTGAATTTTTCTCCATATTTCATTTAGTATTCCGCGTATTCCAGCATCAAATTCATATTCATAATTCATTGTTATGTATAAGCTCATCTTTTAGCAATTCACTTATTACTTGCAGTCGCAGTTACAGTATCAGAAAAATGTTCCACAAACTTGGCCTGGGTAATTTTTGCTTATAGTCACCACCACATTACTATACAGCCATCTTCCGTCGATCAGTTCCATTTATTTATTAGTATGCTGCTGTAGAAGCATCACGTTCTCATAGCATAAAAAATGAAATATATGAGCTAAAAGTTTCAACCATCGCGGAGAAGAAAAACCGTACATAATATTCAATAAAAAACCTATAAATATTCTCAGGATACGCAAAACTACTTCAGCAAAAAAGAGTTTCTCGACGACTTTACGCAAAGCCTTCTTTTGTTGCCAAACTCAAAAAAAAAGAAGTTTTTTCCTCTTTTCCTTACAGAGTGATCTCATTCAGTCACTTTTGTTCATCTTATTCCTTCAAGTTTTGTTCGTAACTGCCAGTGCTTTTATCTCTCATTGTGCACGCAGGAGGACAGATGCTTCCCTGAGTACATTGGAATGAATGTAGAAGTAGAACAAGGAAAAAGCAAGAAGCTACCAGTTAGTAGTAGAAGCTACCCGTGTTCTCTATCTTTCGGCAATGATGATCAAGCCATTATTCTTATAAACAAATCAAGCCAGGTTTGAATTAAAGTTTCAAGCGACAGCTACAACTGTGCAATAAGAAGGGGAATTAAAGGTAAACTTATATATGAATATTACCTACACAGAGTATATATCTCACCAACAACAAGATGATGTGAAGTAAAAATTGTGCATGCACTTATCATTTTGTCCGTTTCGCACAAGTGACCAAAGTAATGGCCAAAAAAGTTTAGGCAATCGAAAAAAACCCATCATGTTCACTTCCTTCGAGAAAAATTCGCTTTGTCGAATTTTTTTTTGTCCCTGCAGAATGCAGACCAGACGATATGAAACGTCAAGCATTCAAGCTTCGTTTTCTTCCTAGTCATTTCTTTGTTTCGTTTTTCCTACTTACAACTTAGCTTTTCCTCTGGGTATTGTAACAAAACAACCACGACCACTTAATAATGGTGTGCAGAAGAAGCATCCCTAGCATTATCTTCATTGTGGCAACGGATCGAAACGAGAGAATGACAAAAATGAAGCAGGCTACAGTGAATTTCATTCTTTTGCACACAAAAAAATGTCGTTCATCCTATCACCAATCCCCACATTGATCCATGGATTTTCTTGAGAAAAATGCGTTAAAGCATGCATAACAGTGATGAAGTAGCATCAAGTACGAAGGAAGACGACAGCATTCTTTTCATTTACTTACAACGCACAACTGCAAAGTCATCCCAAACGACACATTTCCATGTCATTGTCGATGGTACATTTCACATAAAGCTGTTGCAAAGTTGTACAAACTGATACCTCCTACTTGGCAGTAACATGTAACTATTCAGCCAATTATAATATGAAATACCAAGCACACAATATGACACTTTTCTTCACACAGTCAGAAATAGTTTCTAATTGCCCACTACCACCACCACCACAAAACAACATCTTCCTTTTTCTATGCATTCATTCACCACTACTTTGGCAATTTTCTAAGCGTATACATAATGCGCATTTTACGCATGGCTCTTTCGAATATGTCGCACTGCATTCGACAGCGTTTTGCTTTTACCCACATGCGACGTTGATTCCCATAACGAATTGGCTATTCTATCTTGTGTCTGAATTTTCCATATTCATTCCACAATCTATGACTATCTCATAGCAGGTGATCTCTCTAATGATGACGTAGTAGTGACAATGATGATGACAAAACGTGCAAAACCTGCTGTTGTTTATGGATTTTATCCTTCAAACCAAACCAGATGACGATAATGCTGCACACGTACATGTTATGCATGTGCTAAATGTACTTTTCTAACAATACATGCCTACATAGACATTAAACATATTATTTTTTACACGATTTCAAGATTATTTATGCATACATCCTTTCGTAATACTTTAGTAACAGTCATTACTCATTCAGCTGAAAGATATTAGCACTCTACCTCCACCACCACCACCAGCACCACGGCTTTGTTCCACTACCAGCATAAAAATAATCACTGTCATCATCCTAAAGAATTGATTTCATGTATTTACCATGAATTCTTGTTTTGCTACAGCATAAGTGGTGTAATGCTGCTGGTGAGTGTAATCATATGCTAGTTTTGACATTTAAAAAACTCCAAGTCTGATATTGTTCCATTCACATTCACAAATAATAGTAGTAGTAGTAGTAGTAAGACGTGCTCGAAAAACTCAAGCTGCATTCATCAACAATAGCCTTGTCCTGTCTTAACTGATTGTTGTACTCTAGCGATGAGTTCGAGATATCTGGCTGAGTAGGTATTACAATTCAACTCTAGATCAAATGATGATGGAGGTGGTTTTGTGCATTATTGCTGCTGCTGCTTGCTGCTACAACAAGACAAGTACACAGAAAGAAACTGTAAAGTCACGTTTTCATCTAAGCAAAAAGCAAGGTTGCTACTTTTGAGACTGTTGGAATGATTGCACACTTTACTCAATGAAATCATGTATATTATTATTATTATTGCTTTTTCAGTACCTACTCAGATATGTAATACCAAATACGTATCTTGATTCTTTTCTGACGTAAAACTTTTGAGCCAGTGCTTGTCATTAAAGTCATATATGAGCTTCATTTAAGTGATGAAAATCTGCACTGAGTCTTTAGCACTCTTCCTAATTTATCCCCTGCGAATCCTTCTATTACAGTCAAGAATGATCAAAGCTGTGCGTACCCGTACCAAAAATAAGTAATCCCAATAATAATACCTAATCCAAGTCCACTTCTTATAACAGCTAAAACTTGCAATCCCAAATTCATAATAAAAAAAATCGTCAAGTCAGTGTATTAAATATTTGATGGTACCCCGACTGCTCCATGTTTGCTCAACACAATCATTTTCAGTTTGCTCAAATAAGTTTTTTTTCATGTCGTATTCGCATTTAATGGATTTTTTAGTTTGGCTGGTGGTATATTATTAAGTGCACTACTGTTCCTCTTGGTGTAATTTTTATAATATTTATTATACCGCAAAATATACTCGGTATATTTCTATTGTACGCACGGTTTGATGAAAGCAAACCTTAATTTCCTCATCGCGAATTGCATTACAATTGCATGATGATGATGATGATGAGTTAGTTTCAGGCTACATTGAGAACGTCAAACCTGCAATCATCATCATCCTCTTCATGGCGTAACAATGCCATTATTCATAGTTTCGTTTTATTTCTTCAAATTGCATTGTGGACTATACCTACGTATGTATGCTCAGTACATGAATTGTAGTAGTAGTGGAACAGTGATATATTTGTATTTTTATTTAAGTCATGTGTCTAAAAAAATAATAAGTAGGTGGTTATACTTGTTGCAGTTGCACAAGTGATTTACTTCATAGTATTATAAGGAGGCACAAATAACTTTTTTACCAGCTAATCCCGAAATTTTCTCCCCATTTCTCAAAAATATAGGTATTATTACTACACATCACCACAATCCTGTAGTTTTTTTACATTCTTGCAATATTTGATTTTACTCACCTATGTAGCCTTAAAAGTTAATGATGGTAAAAAAAATACCTGCGTGCAATATAGTAGTTGAGTAGGTATGTATATAACCAACATCATTCAATGCATATATTGGATTGTTTTTTTCTTCTGAGCATATGTATAGCTTCTTGTTGAATTGTAATAAAAGGATTTATGGAGAAAAAAACTCGCTTGCAAATGAATGCATATTCAACATTGCATATACAATTCGTAAAACTTATTTGCTCGCAGTGTGTTTCGAGTATCTATTCAACATGCTATTATTATTATTATGGACTATAGTAGTAATAAATATATTGCTTTGCTTCAATTCATTCTTTTTTCTCTTGCTCACTTTAGCCTCCTTCTCCCATTAATGTTCGCTTCCTTTGAGCAAATAACTTTTCTCTTTTTGTGAACATTTCTTTGCGAATGGAATACACGCCTGCTCATTTTGAGTCTGTCAAATATTATAAGCGAATGTAAGATAAATCGTCTTCCCTTCTTGTGTGAACCGTCTTGCACTTACATTTGCCGTGTACATGTTTTGTTTGACTTTGTATGGACTTTTCCTCTCTAATTTATTGAAATATGAATGTTGTTTGTTATACGATGTTGTAAGATGAACATAATCATACTGAATGTTCTTGAAGTCTAATTTATTTACTATTCCTATTTACCTGTAAACTTGAGAGCCTACAAAATAATGAAAACAATAATAATGTTTGTCCTTTATGTTTTCACACTTACCGATAATGCAATGTGTCTGTTTTATTACGGCATCCCTTGTGCCAGAAGATGCCAAGATAAAGAAAATAAAACAACATGTACATAGAACTTTATGACATCCCCAAAACAGAAGCAGAGGCTGCTACTACGTATTATTTTTGACAGGGAATGAATTCGGCTGTTGAGTGAAATGGTAACATCTAAAAAAATAATAGATATAGATGTCAATATATATGTCTCTTCGCATCACTAATAATTTTGTACATAAAGTTCAGATGTGTAAAGATTTTTGTAACAGAAAAAATCTCTTCCAACGAAAAAAAAACTTTAAAAAAACTTTGCAAAGACCAACCCATTGGTAATGATCGCAGTCGTAATAAGTGCCAATTCCTTAGGCAAGTCAAAGAAAATGGTGATCATTAAAGAAGATATATAAAAAATTGCATGTTCCACACACGCAGGCATGGTGCTAACGTTATGTAAGTAAAAAATAAAACAGCCTTGAGCTAACTGCGGCAACTAGCATAAAAATATTAAGGTAAAGTTGCAATAATCATAACAATATAGAGGATGGAGGTATGCAATACTTTAAACTTTACAATGTATGTTTTATGACAGAGCGAGATATATTATACATTGACTTGCGTTATTATGACAAGAATTTTGGATGCATTAGAAGAACGCGTCAATACTGACGAAAATATTAGTTTTAACGACAAACTACGTGTGTGTGTATGGATGTGTTTATTTTTTGAAAATATAGATAGATAATATACATTATACATATAACTGACGTGACGTTGACTTGTGAAATAGTAATTGCTTCTGCTTTGTTGGAATTACATAATAATGATAATATTAAAGCCACTCCATGCCATGCAAATTTCTCAGGCAAAATACAATCATAATGTAAGTAATTTGTACTTGTCTTGGCAGGCAATGCAAACGACTAAAGCACGACTAATTATCCGTAAAGGACAAAAATAATTGTTTCATCATCGTCTCCTCAGGAATGTAAATTCTAAAAAAACTATACACATCAAGTGAGCAAAACATTTAACTGACTGAAAACAAAACAACAGTTTGAAGCTTTTGCTTCTTTGCAAGTCAACAATTCCAGAGTTCAGAACAACAACATGAGCTGTTTGTGTACCTGTTTGCTGAAGGATATTCTATTATAATATGATGATAGCCAAAACGGTACGTTCAGCAAATGTGCCCATGACTTGGCGTTAGTTACCTAAAAAGAATAATCACAAGTGGAAAGAAAACTTGAAAACTTACTGACATTTTTTTTTTACTTTTATGAGGGCGAAAAAATACTCATATCATAAATATGAACGGCTTATCCTTTTGTAGAGATAAGTATGGGCATTATTAATGTTTCTCGTAATTGCTTTTCCTGCTGCTAAAATATGCCTCCCACTGTCTGGCTCCCAAGTATATCTTGTGATGATGGGTGACAACCCCTCCACTCCACTTGGAATTCATACTTGTCGAGAGAGAAAAGTAGTACTAATTCTACAGAGAGCTTTTTATTTCGGTTCACCAATGATAACACGTAAATAAGGTTGATATTGATGGTTCTGATGAGTGATGCTGAGAGTTCTTCAGTTGAATAATGTTCTTTTCATAAATTTACTGATACATACACTAGAAGTGATACAGTAGGACTTATTTTATTCAACAAAGGCCAAAAGTTGAATGGGAAGTCATCAACGACTCTTGATTCTCGTTAATGATTGTGTTCCTCTAATTTGTTGGATTATATCCTAAAGTCATTGAGAACTTATTGTAGATTCATGCATGCATTCAGTCAAAAATATTTCATCGTTGACTGAATTTTGTTTTGAGTTTATGAGTTTTGAGGTGTGCAGCACGAGTTGTAGCCATCTTAATTTTTACTTACATAAAATCGATAAAGTGACTCTTTTGATGTTGTTTAATGTGAATGGAAGTTTTAGGATTTTCATGTTCATAAAAAATGTACACGGCTACTGCATACACCTTCAAAATGAAACTTTTTCCTTCATCCACACCCAAAAAATACAACTTTATAAAACTGAACAAACGAGCTGAAGCAACACATTTTCACACAGCCTTGCACAGAGAATTCAAACTACGAAGCAAGCACGGCTATACATATACTGTAGTTTGTTACAATCGGCTTTATAAGAACCCGGGAGGTTTTTCATTTCTATCCAGAATCTTACTATTTCATGCAACTCACTCGGTCGGCCTGTATGCTCGGTTTGATATATTATACGCGTAGATTCATAAACAAGACTGAACTTGGCTCTGAAATCCGAAGGGGTGAATTTTTATTCAATTCTGTGTCTCAGCAGGGACATTTACTAGAATTTAATACCATAAAAAGCACAAAAGCCAGAATAGCAATAGAATAAATATTGAGCTCAACCAATCAAATGTGACGATTCTCATACTTTACTCTTTATTATTATTACTATTGCTACATTCACCGCCTCATTCTACCCAATTGTACGCAACCATCTATCTATACCACAAGAAGAGCCTCTTCTGCGTTTGGTGAGTATAAAACCCTATTATCACTTCACCGAGGCAATTTTTTTGTTTTGCTTTTATGGGCTTACAATGACAATGAATGTCGATGAGCAGCAGTGCTAACAAACAAGTATGTTACATGTTTTTCATCCAGCACATGTGAAAAGCTATAAAAACCGCGATTGCATATCCGGTTAACACTCGAAAAAGTTATATTTTAAGACGTCGTTTGAACTTGATGGCAAAATATAAATAGATTACATTGAGCATGTAATGATTTTAAGTTTTGATGAACGTATGTCTCATTTTGTTTTCAAGGGCAAGACATGATGATAATCCGAAATGATATGAACTGAAAATATTATAAACTACCAAATACAACTGACACGCTCGATGAAAAATAGTAATTAATCATTTCACTACTCATAGACTTTTATTACTCGAAACCCAATCAGAATTAAATCAGAAACTCATAATGAGCACGATAGCGGTGGTGATTATACAGTTTTTACCCTGAAGCTTGGCTGGCTGCTGGCACAATGACAAAACCAGAAATGCCAAATTCATTACCATAATAAAGACAAAGTGGGAATTCAAATGGGGACAGGATTCGAAAAAGGGTGAGTTCAATAATTGTTATTCTCGATTTATTCAGGCTTTATCAACATGATCAACTGAATGTTATTATTATTAATAATAATTATTATTGTTTTGAAGAAGACCAACCAAGTATCATATCTACAAAGAATTAATGTGATGGTGGTTGCTTTGTTTCATCGTGTAATTCTGTTAACGCCATGAATAGATTATGAACAAAGTTACTTACATGCGTACAAACAAAAAAAGAGTACATATGTGAGAACAAGCATACAAAGCAGCAGGAGGGCGCAACCACACGCACGACTTTGTAAAAGATCTC
>JAHZMZ010001170.1:0-27370 GCA_027743805.1 Lepidocyrtoides sp. E14 | reverse complement strand
TTTTCCTTATTTCATCACTGCCGTATCGTTTCCATACGGATGGTCACACTGGTTGCCTTTGTTTTTTTTGTCTCACTTTCCATGATTTCCTTCTTCTCCACTTTATTCTCTCCTAAACCTCCCCTTCTCTGTTCTTATTTATATGCTGATGATACGATCGATAACGCAAAATAAATGTCGACCTTTTGCTCCACGTCTCTCTATTTCCCTTCTTCTTACTATTTTCCCTTTATTTTTTTCACCTCCTCCACGTTTGGCATACGCACAACTTTGCTTTTAGCGCAAAAAATATATGAGTAGTGTAGGTATGCATGGCAAAACAGTGCATGGAATGAGGAAATAGGAAATAAAGTTAGTCTACTGACTAATAGAAAAAAAGTAGGAGAGAAAATACAGTCTTATTTAGTGGTACAAGTGAATAAACTTGAGAAAGCAACACCAGCACGAGCACTACCAGCTTGAGGAAGAAGAAGAAGAAGAAGCAGTACATAATAATAATGCACGACAGGATGCCTCCTGGTAATAAATCAGAAAAAGGGAAAAGACCCGGGAAGAATTACATAGCCAGAGAGAAGAAAATAGACGAGAAGAGAAAATACTCGTATTCCTATACATCATCATCGTCGTCACATGGAAAATAACTTGTATACTTTATTGGCTGCGTGTAGGCATGCTCGTGGTAAAAGTAAGGTGGGAAAAGTATTTAGAAAAAATGTATAGAACACACAAGACTTGTTTTTTTTTCTTACAGAGAATGGGCAATAAAGTTGTAGGTCTTTGACTGGTGAGAGAAGCAGAGTTGCAGACACACACAGGCAAGGAAAAAATGAAAAAGTTGGTTCGTTGTCTGCCAGAAACAGACAAGATAGACTGAGAGGGAGTAGGTAACATGGGGAGTTGGTATATGTACATTATGCTGAGCATTAGCTAATGTACATGGATATTTATTACCTATTTACATCGAAGTGAATTCGTCAAAGGCACGGCTATTTCTCCCATTATAATATTATTTGTATACTATAACATTTATGCACTCATGTTGTTGTTGTTATAACTCATTCAAAAAGGGAAATTGGAGGGAAAAAAGTGGAATAAAATAAGTGGGAGGGAGAAAAAGCAACAAGAGTTGTTATCTGAATTTCATGAGTATACATACAGAACCGGGAGGATGATAATTTTCATCGAGTAAGTATAATAAGTAAAGCCAAGCAAATACTTCCGATGTTACTTTTTCTTCAAGCGGGGTTGTAGGGTACCACCACCACCACCATCACGAGCTCTTTTCTATTCTAGCATATTGGACGAATGAAAATGATGCAACATGCAACAATGTTGGGTTGGAAATGTGGAAAAAAAGAGAAATGGATTTTTTTTTATATAAGTACGTATAAAGGCAGCAGAAGCAACCTTTTGCACTCAACAAGTTCATTTGTTGCATGCACACATATAGATATATGGTACACTTATGTCTGGTACTTGTGCTGGCAGACATGCTGAGATATTAGAGGCAGGCTGTACGTACGTATCTAATGTATTTTGAGTTAAGCTGCGAATGCATGTTAAGTTACATGGTAGAAAGAAAACTTTCCTCTACTTTCTCCAGCCAAGAAGAATAACGACTTTGTGAGCATGTTTATTCATATTATATGCATATATCTTTCTAGAATATATAATGGAATAAAATGTCTCTAATTTGTATAGGTACCTATTTATATATACATATATATATATAGGTATATTTATTTATATGGAGAATGGATGAATGTGTTTTTGTTGGTGTCAGACCAAATTACAAAATAATCCCGGAGAAAATGCGAGCGAGATTGCAATCTTGATAGTTTCACTTGTTCACAGGAAAAACTTGTACTACGTTGTGTTAGTTCCCTGCTGCTTTCTTCTTGCAGTGAAGGAAAAGCAAAATGATAATAGTGGAACAGACAGCAAGCAGTAGTATTTTCCTCCATAGTATAATAATAAAAGTAATAATAATATACTTTTTACCCTCCTCAAGCATTTTCAAGATTGAAATCTCTTTGGTTTTGGCATCATCATCATCGTCATCGTCATCTTCATGAAGAAGAAGAAGAAGAGAAAGCATGTGAAAAAGTATGATTGTACTACACTTCTATTATTTTTATTATTGCTGAATTGTATGCTTCCAAGAGGCCAATCCATGTTCTTTCTCTGTGACTATAAGTATTCTGATTTTGCTTTTTCCTGGAAAATGGTTTTACATTATGTTGTTGGCAGACTTAGTTCACAGTGACTGGAGGAGGCAAGATAAGCAAATAAATATCTCTTTGGACTTTTATTACATTTTACCATCTGACCATTTTGAAAATCCCTAGGGATTTTTTGAGAACACGCGTGTTGTTTGAGTGTGTATAAATGTATGTGTCCCTTTCTTCTCCTCAGATGTACTCTCTTATAATAATAGTACCCGTACTATCTTTTCTCTGTCTCTGCTTTCCCTTCTTTGCATTTTTGCTGACTTTCAGTTTATTACATTTATTGCATTTGTAAATAATGCAGACAGAGTAGGAGAGGAGAAAACCAAGATTTTTTTTCTCGTCGACTTTCCTCCCTTCATCTGGATAATCTTTTTTATCCTGTTACCAACGCGGAGAAGGGATGTGAGTAAAATAAATAAATACAAAAAAATCCTCAGACAGAGTAGAAGTGGAGAAAACCAAGATTTTTTTTCTCGTCGACTTTCCTCCCTTCATCTGGATAATCTTTTTTATCCTGTTACCAACGCGGAGAAGGGATGTGAGTAAAATAAATAAATACAAAAAAATCCACATAAGAGTGAAAGCCGCAATATTGAATTGATACGATTAGGTCACTTTTCACTTTCACTTCCGCGTTCCGTAATATATCCTCCGTGTGGGTGTGTGTACACTGGATATTTCGTTCATTGACCTACCAGAAATGGAATCGGTGTGTGTGTCTGTAGACATGTATGTATGTAGCTCTGCCTACAAAGTCTAAAGCTTTAAGCTACACAGCTTCCAATTTCATCCATCAAGTCACATATCCCAACGAGACAAACATGTAAACAAGAGTAATTGAGTTGCAAATGTGCTTCTTTACTTGTTCAAAAAGATTATGCAAACAAACCAACAATATTTCTTACTTTACCTACCAAGAAATCATTTTCATTTCTTCTTTCCATTTTACTTGAATTTTCATCTCTCTGGTCTCTCTCTAAATCATCGTAGTTAATTGCATAATTCATCTGGGAATGCTTTTTCCAAATTTTCATTAAAAAAAAAAGAATTTTCCGGACATTGCTCCACAAATTATTTCTGCAAGCTATTTTCGTACATCAAAGATCTTCAAAAGTTCATGTCATTTACTCAACTACCCTTTCGTTTGTATTTTGAACATTTTTTAAAAAGCAGGATATTCACACACTAATTGCAATCTCTCAAAGATAATTACTAGTGATGAAATAAATCATCAGTAGTAGGAAATGATCAAAGACCATTTAATTATTTGCTTGCGTGTGTGTAACATCCACCTATTTTTTTTTCTCTGCACTTATAATTAAGATCAAAGTGAAGTAATAGTCAAATATCACACAGGTAATTTAATTCTCAAGTTCTCTTTCCACTTTCAAAAAGGTTCTCTATTTTCAAATATGTATGCACCGGCAGTAATTTGAAGTTCCATGTACGGCATCCACACCTATTTACTCAGAAAAGACAAGTGAGATAAATAATTACTAGCATCCCTCATGGTTTTACATGCAACTTTATGACACTTGAAGAACCAACATGCCTGCTTATCAGTGCAGTTATCAGTCACTGTTAGTTGTTAGCTTTCTACCAGGCACTTGTAATATGTACCTAGGGACAAGAGTTTTTGGGGCGTTTACTAATTGCAAATGGATTCCTTCATCTTCTTGCTTTCTAATCATGCTCAAATATTTTTTTTATTCTAGTTTACGACAGATGTACCTTTTCTGTTTGTGCCATTTTTTACGGTCTGATTCCACAAAAAAATTTTATATGTTGTGGTCACCCCTTCTGTCAAATCCGACATCGTTCCATTTTTACCTTATAAAAGTTAACAAGGCAAAAGTAAGTGTGTTTGAAAGGGGCCGTGACCTTTTCTACATTACTTTTGAAACGAGTTGACAAGCAATGTGACATGATGATGGTGGTACGGAGAAAAGTAAAGCTGGACAATGCTTGCCTTGTGGACATACCACACAAACAACCTAGATAATATGTAAGTTGAGTGTTCGTTCATGGGAAAAAATTGACACACTTTACTTCTTTTTTTCCCCTTTTCTTTTCACGAAAATGGATGCGCTTACGGTGATATCGGGTTTCAACTCGGAAAAAAGTTGTGGGCGAGGTTGATAGTAGTGGGAAAGAAGGAGGAAACCACATGTTTTGAATTTCAAAGCTGGATGGCATCGACTTGAAAAGTCATGAAAGTTTTTTTGGTCCTTTTATTTCGGCTACAAGATCAACAATCAGGACGGCTTTACCTGCTTGGGCTGCTTTTGTAACCAAACTTTTGGTTTTTGAAAGTTTTATACATTCCGAGTTCTCCGCGACTTTGACAGGATCTCAATGAATATTTTATGAACATCTTTATTTTTCCATCCGTGTGTGTATGTGTGTGTGTTTTCCTATTGGCAGCTGCAGAAACAAGGATAAAATTTATTTAAAGGCTTGCTGTAAACAAGAGTGAATAAACCTTTTTTTAAACATATAACTGGCTACTGATTATTCCATGACTAAATATTGCATACGACGAGTCATGTAAAAAATTTGGAAAATTCCCCTATAAATATGCTGTTTCACGATAAAAAAGTATTTACATGAGGAGGTAAAAATATAAACAAAACATCTTTTTGGTGTTTTTCTTTCACACTCCAAGTTGCAGACTTGTTTTTGTGTCTCTCAAACTGCCAAAATATTTTTCTCTTGCACTCCATTCAGCGTACTGTACAGAGAACATCTACATTGCATTACATTACCTCATCTTTCACTAACTCACACTACCTGTTTTTCCATGCCGGTAATGGGAATGGTGTAAGTAGTATCCACATGGTATTATTAAACATGTATATAAATAACAGCATGGAGTCGTTTTGTTGTTGAAATCAGCAAACTGTGAAATAAGTTGAAAATCCATGGGAAAGACAGGCCGAAATAACAGATGGATGATAAGGGCGAAAGGACAGGATATTGCGGAAATCTAATGGGTAGCTTGAGTAGTAGTAAAAGCAAAACAGGAGGCGAGAGAGATTTTCAGTTAAAAGAATGATGGAGTTAGGTGAAAAGCTAAAACAAAAAGCGTATTATAATCATGATAATGGTGAGAGCACTACTAGCACCATCACAGGACTATAACTGCTTGCTGCATTATTATCGTTATTACCACTACTACTACTACTACGACATACATCTACATCCGCATCTCAACCCTTTTTTTTATCCAACCAACCAACCAAACTACTACTCAATCTTACAACATCACCTACTGGAAAAATACCAATACACAAAACATACAAAAAGCATTCATAGTTTCCTCTGTGTATGTTTATACATAATATACCTAAGCAGGAAAGAACTGTGAGAAAAGCAATAGCAGCAAAGAGATGAATGTGGACTGGGGCAAAGAGTAAAGCACACAGAGAAAATATTTGTGTATCTATCTACCTACATAATAACTATATCTCATATTGTATTGTTTGCTTGCGTTGAGTTGCGTGCCTGTGTGTGTGTGTGTGTGTGTGTGTACGACTGGAACTTGCCTCTCTTTTCATCTTGTTCACCCTGTAAACTCCTTTTACTTTCCTATTCTCACCTTTTCCCTGGGGGAAACAGCTCATTAAGCGTGCACATTTTCAAGCAACCTTCACTACTACACATACTACTCTTATCTATCTTTCTGTGATTTCACTCAGGTCTCTACTTTCTATCTATTTCTCTCTCTCTCTCTCTCTTTCTATTTACTCGCATTATTACTACAGAAAATGTATACACTTATCTTTCTGCAAGCGTAGACACAAACCAGATGTATTATGCAATGCCATTCAATAATGTATTGCAAACCTAAAAAGCACACGTATGTATGTATACAACAATACACCCACACAGTACAAAGTACACATAAAGCAGACATCTACTTACATATACAGGAGAAATATAGGGAATGACAACAAGAGAAACAGCAGTGGTGGTGGCGGCATAAGCATGAAAATCTCTCCCAGCTTTCTACTTTGATGCTCATCTTCCTTGTACTTGATGTCTTCTCTGGAGGAATATTATCTCATTTTCAGCTTGTTCTTGCTGATCTTGTTTCTCGCTACAGACTATACACAGACTGAGAGACAAGGCTGCATATTATGCCTCTTCTGAATTCTTTTCCTCTTCCACTTCAATGATGGGCTTGTTTATCGGCCATAGAATGTAGTAGTACTACTATGAGAGAATGATGAAGATGATCGTGATCGTTGCTGCTGATGATACGATTCATGATAATATTATGTCTTCTTGCGTTGCCTTCTTGTATGCATTACAAAATATTATTCTCCTAGGCAACTACGCGTAGGCAAAAAGTACACCACAGCACGTCCATTTCCACACTTACTCTTTTGTTATTGTTGTAGTGTAGTTACTTATGTAGTCTGCAAAGGCTGATGCTTGCTACTTCTTCTTCAAATATCATCCTGGCCAAACAAGGAATTCATGGAATAGTAGTACATGCTTTTATACCTACGAGCAGATTTTGTATGAAAATGGAAGCAAAAGCAATAATATCCCATGCAGTGCCTATATTATGCTCTTGTAACTTTGAAGACACTTCAGTTTGCATTTTACATTATTGTGCCTACTACTGTTATTTGCATGAGCACCGGCGGAGAAAAAAAAAATAAAAGAAGAAAAAGATTTGTTTTCCTTGTTCTGGGCTTTCGGAGACGAAGACTTAGGAAACGACTGAGTTGGGTGAGAATGAGATGAAACTACAAATCTCAATCGTATAAACGGCACTGCATTATTTACACCACTTACACACAGCACATAGAGATGTTATCGTTGTCGTGGTGAAGGTGGAAATACTACTACAACCACAAGCAGCAAAAGCAGAAGCAAGTGTTGTAAAGCATATTCTCTTTTTTTTTGCAACAGGGCCGTCGCCGCCAACACTGCTGCTGTGAGTTACACTTTACACTCAGCAACAAATTTATTTATTTACTGCTGCACGGTAGAAAAGGCAGGAATAAACAACACGATCACAAACAGAGAATATTATAAAGGAACGTGGAAGGAAAAGTGGAAAGGGTGTCGAATAGATAAACTCTGATAATCTATATGTAAATGCATGGATTATTTATGTGTTGTGTTAAAGTAACATGGAAAGTCGGAAGAAAAAAATGTATGGGAACTAGGTAGTGCATAGTATTTCTTGTTTATTTTTTAAAGTCTGCAAACAACAAGACGCAGCGCAGCAGTGTGTAGTAGATGCAAGCAACAGCTCCCAAGAGGGTGAAAAAAAATATAAATCTAGACACATTTGTTGGGTCCTTCTGTGCCGAATAATTTCGACATCCGTTATATATGAACTCATAAAATATACGCACACGCTGCATCTGTTTTTTTCTGAAGACACTAATGTTCAGATTTACCCTATCGATTGAGCTAGCCAGGCAGGACCATGGAAACATATTTTCATTAAAAAAGAAACTGGCAAATGAAATTATAACGTGTAGTAGTATTATAGGGCAAGCTGACGCTTTAAGATTTTATTAATGACCTGCATATATTTCCAAACAAGCTTATATACACAAGTTAATTACGTGAGATGTACATAAATACACGCGGGTGTATTAACTTATTTATTTACAAAAGCCAAAATAAACTCTTCTTCTCAACGACTCACTTCCCTATTTATTTATAACTTCATTTCCAAGCTCAAAGGAAAGTCGGCATCTTCATCCTTTCTTAGCAGCGACTTTGTACATACATACATAAACACCATATATATTTATATATACAACCCTACAACGCATTACTTCTTGGCAAAAATGAGGAATAAAAGCAGCTCACTTTCTTTTTCTTTTATTCCAAGAAAGGGAACAACAAGACGAGCATCTGTCGCTATGCCAGTGACACTTGTCTTTCTCATTCTCTCTCTCTCTCTCTCTCTCTCTCTCCATTTTATTTTCCTTTGTCTCTTCCCATTATTATTGCTTTTCCCTTTTCCTCTTCTTCTTCGTTGTCGTCTTCTTCTTCTCTTCTATCACTTGTTCTTATGATGACTACTAGGACAACACATAACTGAATACGACATTCCCACTTCATGACTATATTCAAACCATTATTATTTTCTACAGACCCCATCATCGTCAGTTCGTCTCTCTCTCTCTCTCTCTACGTGCGTGGTTTGGTTTTCCTTTTGTCCTCTCAGGAAACTTTCCCTTTCTTTTCCAACCATAATGTCATGTCACCCGAGCAACCACACATTTCGTGATTCTGTTGTTCCCCTCCAAGCCAACAGGATGATCATTATGATTACTTAAGTGTAATATTATGCTATTCTCTTACAGCTACCACTACTGTGTCGTTTTTATTATTCCTGTGTACGCCTTTAATAATAATAATAGCAATAATAATACACCAGCCATGCCGTTCAAATTACGAAGAGAGAACGTGTGGTGAAAGTGCTGTGTCGCTGCGAGGCGGTGAAAGTTCTGTGTTCTCTCTGTGAATCATGAGAAATATGAACAGTTGTACTAGAAAAAGCTTGCTTTCATCTCATCCGCATGTATGTATGTGTGTTTGTATGTATATACTTTTTTTTATTTTGTTGATGATGCGAATGTCGCCATAGTCAAGATGATATGATGGAACATGCATGTTACTCTTTTTGTCTTCATTCAGCTACTCTCCCATAAGATATTTTATTCTCTTGTTGTTTTATTCACTCTCGTAAAAAATATGAACACATCAACGAAAAACATGCAGGAAGGTTGCGAAGAAAGCAGAAAAAAAAATTATTAGTAAAGTCTATATACGTATACCTACGTAATAGCAATATTACAAATATACTGAAACACACAGAGAGAAGCAACCGACTGAATGGTGTTGGCGGTGATGTCTGATGGTGATATGGCGCTATGAGTAATAATAACTAGTGATATTTCCCACCGCTTTCTTCAATAATATGATGATCCTCAGTTTTACTGCTGAGGCAAGGAAAAAAATATTATGACATCATTCCAAAAGATTATTAAGACGCTCTACTTGTTTTTTTCTGTAGCTAGCTACTACTAATACTACATTTTTTTACTTTGAAAGAAAAAAAAATATCCTTGTATCAGCAGAAAAAAAATATGTGAGAAAAAAGGAGAAAAAATGGTAAAATTGATTCTTATGTATGTATGTATAGCTGAGAGAGTAAGAGTATGTTTTTCAGACAAATAAAAAATATATAGATGAAAAGAAAGAAGTAGTATGTTTTTAACGGGTTAATATTATTTTACTTTATGTCGAATAGTTGAAGAGTTGCATTGCTTTGGGTTGTATAATATGAAAGAAAGTAATAATAATATTGGTTATCAATATGAAGATGTCTAGAATGAACAAAAAAAGGTGGTACTCAACTCCTCTTCATGACGATGATAATCATCGTCATCGTCATAGTCGTTATTGTAGTCTTCGTGCATTCATGGAGGAGTATCATCCTTATTAGCAGAATTAGAAACGACTCAAGCGTTACTACAACTCTTTGCCCCATCACAGTTTTATGGAGAAATGAAGGAGACTGCTTCTGTTCTGACAAGGAAACGTTTTCTGGTGTCAGTTGCACATGGCTGCTTGTTCTTTTTATCATTATTACAATAGATTGATATTCTACATTCTAATCGACTCTCTGTAGCCAATCGTGTTACTGTGAAAAATAAAACGCGTGTTAGAGAAATAAATTATTATAACCTTATAGGATGGGCCTCAGCCAACACCAGAATATCTTGCTTTGTAAGTTGTAGCATTCGAAGCATGAAAATATGTCTTGTCTTTTTTTCAGGGACTTTCACACAGAAAGCAAGAAGAGAACAAAGAAAAGCTAAAGCCTCTCTCACAGCATTAATGACACCGTAAAAACGGGGGGAGGAGAAATGTCGTAAAACGAGCGAAAAAATAAGCCTCACTTGAAGTGAGTCACTTTGTACTTATCTCTTCAGTGTGTATATTACGTATGTACATACATGTATAAAAATATATATAACATCACGGTTTGTTTTTCTTCTGTACGCGAAAGTATATATAGAGAACAGCAAGGTGAAACTTTATGGTAAGCTGGTATTGGTTTAGTGTATGTTTCTTTCTATGCTTCTAAATAAAAGAAGCGAAAGCGAAGTTATAATGATTTTGTTGTGTTTTAGCTTGCCTAATGATGATAGGAGGAGCAGAAGGAAAAAGCAAACTAGAGAGAGAGAGAGAAAGAGAGGAAAAAAATCTGCAAGACATGTGCACGGTATCGGTAATTTTCCCAGAGTGATTCGACAACAGATGTTTCCATTCTTCTACTACTATCAAGAAGTAGCTTTGCCTATTACGCTGTTTCGGAAAAGCTTCTATTACCGTTTCTCATTGTTTTTGTTGCTGTTCCTATATTATGGCATGCGTTTTTATAGTAAATAGTTAAAAAAAGAACAAATACGCTTAGTGATACGCTCGAATACCCTCTACACCAACCATTCATGAGTAGTATCATGGAACAGACCAAAAGTGGAGAGAAAGAGGAACAGATGCACATTCTGTTTTTGGTGGTGGTGATGGGGCAGGTTGCTTCTTTGAAAAAAAATTAGTTTGACCTATATACCATCATTGAAAAAAAGTATAACTAGAAGCTTAAAAGAGAAGAAGGTGAAAGAGATAGAATGAGAGAAAAGTAAAAGCAGTAGAGTATTTTTTTGTACAGGAAATAATCCATAAAAGAATGGTGAAGGTGAATACTTTTCTTTTTGTAGAAAATGGTAACGTCCGTGATGATGATGATGATGATAGTAGCGAAGGTAGTCTCATCACCTTGAGATGTTTTTTTTTCATTTTGCGGAGTGCGTTTCTCTAAACTGTATATTCATTGCCGAGCAAGTTGTAGATAGCGTACCTATATAGATTTGGGAAAACTGCTTACACATCTCTTTATATTTTGATAAAAGTGGAAATCGACGAATTGACGGTGAAAATAATGCAAAGAAATGATGATGACGGTTTCAAAGGCTTTCAGCGAAATTTGTATGAGTGAACAAAAAGAAAAAAATACCTGGAATGGGTGAAGAGTTGATTTGGCAAAAACAGTATTTTTTCAGTTACTTGCTCGTTCCTATACTTTTTTCGAGAAAAAAAACGTGGAATTCGAAAGAAAGAACTGCAGCACAGATGTATGTAGGCATATCAAATTTGACGGTCGTATTACAATATATTTTCTTCGGAACTGCAAAGTTGCCAGGTAAAAACTAAATCTCTATAAATGTGTATACCTAACACACCGCAAGTATGAGAAGACTTTTCGTCCGACAAAGTAAAGGGACTACACAGCTTTACAGGTAATGTTGGCATTTCTGCATTGCAATCGAATTCTCCATCGACAAAGCAAAGAAATTTTGCTAAAGGGAAAGAGGTTAGTTGGTCTTGGCATAAAACACAATGAACTGTGTGCACTGCGTTGTAGGCTTGGTAACTTGGGCGCACGTATGTATGTATATTCTTCTGGGAAGAAGAAGAAGAAAAAAATGTTGAGCTGATCTGTAGTATATTTTCCCTCCACAGCAATCTCCTTCTTTCTCTCCTGTGAGCACCGGTGATGTTGTTTGTATAGAGATGTCTTGAGAGAAGAGGGGAACGCAAGAGGAAAAAGAGAAAGTGTATTGATTTTCTCCCTTTTTCTTTACCACTCTTTTCTTCTCTGAGTGTAGCATCAGCTCGCATCTCTCTCGTCATCATGATTTGCTTCGTCTTCTTTAGAGAATTGTGCGTACGCTTTGATGGGAGGAAATCAGCTTACGTATTTTTTTTGCAAATATATGAGAATATATTGTATACGTACAAAACTGATAAGGAAAGTATAAAAAAAACACACGTACACAAAAAGCCGTCTTATAGTTATTTCTTTATTACTGTGCCATTATCATCTTCAAGTTACACAAGAGTCTCAGGCCATTATGTCTTTTTCTTCTGTACTCTCTTTCTTTGAATCTCTCTCTCTCTCTCTCTTTCTCTCTCCTTTTCGTCTGTAGAAATGAAGAGATTTCCTTATTGAAATCATTGCTGGTACATTTTCGCTCTTTTCTTTCTTTCTTTCAAATGTATAATTCCTCTTCTTTCTCCTTGCCGACCTACTGCCGTTGCTTTCACTATTTAAACAAAAAGAAAACTGGTATGATTTCATTTACATTGCATGCATACAATATATATTTATGTGGGTTTTCTTGAAAAATTCTAATGGGAATACATTGTCAACTTGCAAAGAAAAATGAATAGAACGTTACAACAAGATATGTTATGAGAGCAGTCCTTTATCTAATCCCTTTTCAGCGGCAGCGATAGTAAAAGAACATTTTTTTTTTAAAAAAAGGGAAAATGGGAAAAACAATTTATTGACTCTCTGCCACTCTCCTTCTCTTCATCTGTGAGGAGGAGAGAATATTGCTTCATATTACATTTGACGATAAAGGAACGAGTTGTGGTGACATCGTGAGTAAAAGCAGAGGATAGATATTTAGGCAGACACGTTGAGAAAATAAATGACGGTTTTATGATGTTCATAGGTATACCTTCAAGCAAGTTGTGCAATAGCATATATACCTAGGCAACTTTTTTTTAACAGATCAACTTTGACTTTTCGTTCTTTCTTGCATCATCACTTATTTGTCACGTGGAGAGAAGAATGCTGAAGATAACGACATTGGATCTAGAGTGTCATAGAGAGAAAAATGGAGAAAGAAGGAAAGAACAAGTGACGAAATCATGCTTGTTAGAAGTTTAAAGAAGTTAATGAAGATAGCATAAGTTTTTTGGGGAAGACGAAAAGAGACGGAAAGGTTTTTTTTTGACGATAATCACTTTTTCGGTGAAAATTGAATTATCCATAATTGGAGAATAGAGTTAAGCAATATCTTCTGAAAATGACCACTTTGCCAAGAAAAAAAATGGCAGCCTAGCTGACTAACTAACTTTAAGCATATAATTTTTTTTGTTGTTATGATTGCAGATGTGGAAGGAGGTGTATTTGAACGCAAACTGTTAGACGACCTGCTTAACCCTTATAACCAATTGGAGCGACCTGTTCCTGTGGAAAATGAAACTCTTCAAGTAAGCTTTGGCCTAACCCTCATGCAAATAATTGACGTGGTAAGTTTTCTATTATATTTCTTAATCATATCATCTCGGTCAAAATTATTCCATTACTGTGACCACCACCACACACACATTACTTTCACAGTAGAAATGATGAAGATGCTTGTCTTTGCTTTGCTTCTTATCATTAAACATTCTCTCACTTTCTCCAAACACAGCAATCATCTTCGCAATAATCATCATCGTCTCCATCCTTTTAATATTTCAGCAAGTGTCATAAACGCTAACATCCGCATTCTATTTCCTTGTCACTTTTCATTTCTACTCTTCTACTTCATCTGTTAACCTTTTTCTTTCATGCAACTTTCACCAAAATCATCCGACCTTATTTCACACTATCACAGCATTCGTTATTCCCCTAAAAGAAACATGGTCATCCAGTTTACTTGCCATTTCTTCTTCTTCTTCTTGTCACCCAAAATGAAAATTTAATTTATTATTACCAGATACATTCCGACAAGCCTTCCACTTAATTAAATAACCACCATTGTAAGAAACTCTGTACACGAGGATACTATGTAAAGGATTGCTGCTACTTGCAAGACATGAATAGTATTCTTATAAAAAGTTCGAAAGGTCTATAGTTGTTATCGCCATCATTTTACTTTTCATATTTTTGTCTCTTGTTTTTTTTTGTCTCCTTTCCCACTATACCTATCTAAAAAAGCAAAGTACTTAAAAGAACAGATAAAGAGAGAAAGAAGGATAACTATTATTATGATATGGTGTATGGGGTGATGATGACGAACAATAGGAGTAATTTAGTTTCGAGGAGAAAGAAACTACAGACTTTATGGTGTGAAGCTTTTTACAGGATTGAAAATATTTTCAGAAAGCTGCTACTGCTGCTACATGCAACCTAAAATTCGTCTTTTCATAGGCTGTCGCTTCCTTTCATAATAATATTTGCATAAATTACAAAGTGAAAGTTCCTCTGTCTGCAAGAGACCATCGCCACAACTACCGCCGCTGCCGTGGAAATGCTGAGAAAGTTAGTTTTAATATGTTATATATTAATAATTATTATGGAGCTTTTAGTAGAATCTGAAAGGAAGCTAACATCAAGTTACCTGTGAGAGATATGTGTAGATACCTAGCTTCATCTGGTCTCTGGCCTTGATCCCGTTTCGCTGTTGAAATTTTAGATGAAAGAATGGAAGCAAAGTCAGTCAGTGAGTCAGCAGTCGACCGACACAGATTTCATGAAAAAGGTATTTTTGGGTTGCTTTTTTGGCCAGCCAGACTACGAGTTTTTTTTTCTTTATTCTCCGCCTTCTACCCTTAATTCCATCTTTCCGTTTCTACCTCCTCCCACTTTCATATAATTTATGACTGGTTGTCAAATGTCAAGCTTGTAACCAAAAGAGTAAATATATAGAAGGATGATGCTGCTGCTGCTGCTTCCTCTCTTTCCCATTTTTCACTTTTCCCAATTACCATTTAAATTACAGAAGGAGTAGAAATAGTCAGTCCCTCGAGAAAATAGATGGGTTTTGCCGACTTCCTTTCTCCGCCACTGTCCATAATAATTTTCATCTGGATTCAACATTCCATGTTTTGTGCATTTTAATGCAGGAAGAAAGTTGAAGGTAGAAAAGGAAGATGGTCACACTTTCAATTTATTACTCGTCAGCGTCACTACAGAGTCGTGTTCTACTTGAGTAGAAAAAAAGTAAAAGAGATTTCTCCATGGAAAAAAACATGGAAGCTGTGGAAGCATCCTGAAAAGGAATAAAAAAGACCTAATATTACAATGGTGGTGAGTCTGGTTGGAAAAGACAAGGAGAAAGCAAATGAGGTGAAAGTGAGAAACTGAGGAGGTGGTGAAAAAAGAAAAATGTGAATAGACCTACCTAAGTAAATGTTCGAGGCGACTGAGGCTTTCAGCAACAAAAAAACGACAATGCATTCGCACACCGATGAAATGGAATGAATGGATGCAAAGCAAATATAAAAAATACTGCTAGTATTCCTATTCTTTTTTTTTCTCCCACCCACAATATGAATTGTGTGGTATGATTATAGCATGTTGGAGAAATAAGGAAAGTGAGAAAGAGGTGAAATGCCTTTGGCTTTGAAATGAATTCCACTTCCATCCTCATCATCAGCAGAAGCATTTTGTTCAGTTCAGTGGTACCGTCGGCAGCAGCAACGGTGGTAGTGGTGGTGGCAGTGGCGTCGGGCGGGAAAGCTACTTAAGATTCCAGTCATTTTCCGAGTTAAAAAGAGAGACATATTATATAAAAGACAGAGTGAATGTGTATGTGTGTGTTTGACTGAGTAAGTGAGAGAAAGCACTTGGAAAGAAATAAGATGTACGTATGTACTTGAATGCATGCATTCTTGGCACATTGCTTCGCTTCTTTCCTCTTTCTCACCACCTCACGCACGCAAACACACGTGTTGTCTCTTTCAATCTCTGGTTTTATTCTCTTACATGAGCAGTCAGAGAGAGAGAGAAAGAAAGTTTTGATAGAGACCTAAGTATTGCCACAATCTACTACCATCTTCGTCTTTTACTTTTCTCACTTTCTTTTCTTCTCATATGCATGCATTTTGCTTGCATACTTGATGACAACGAAGATGATGATGATGATGATGTAGAGGACGATGCTGGTACGACGCTAATAATAATATATTGGTTCAAATATTAACACTTTTTTCACTTTC
This sequence comes from Lepidocyrtoides sp. E14, assembly GCA_027743805.1. Taxonomy (NCBI): domain Eukaryota; kingdom Metazoa; phylum Arthropoda; class Collembola; order Entomobryomorpha; family Entomobryidae; genus Lepidocyrtoides; species Lepidocyrtoides sp. E14. The sequence goes on along the minus strand of JAHZMZ010001170.1, from coordinate 11,315 downwards.
ACTAAAATACGCATATGCTTGCTTTCACTTCTCTTTTAATGCTATTCCAGCTATCGCTCCTCCCTCTCTGATTTCTTTTTCTGTATATTGCTTCATTAAGAAAATCTATGGAAATTGAAGCTACAGGAATTTTTTCCTGGAAGAACAAAATACACATCACACTGCATGTTCTTTTTTCTCCGAACAACATTTGATTTTCTTTTTATTTGCATACTGCCATTGCTAAATAAAATATTCTCTTTTACTCGTTCCATTTTAACTTTTTTTGTTGAAAAATAGAGTCGTTCCCATTTGTATGCTTGTCTTGCTCGAAATCTTACTTTCAATGTAAGCGAATTTGTTTCACCCTGTTTCTCTTTCTCTTTGTTGTGCTGAAAATCAAAGTAAAAGTCGGACGATGATGCTCTTTTTCGTGCATTCTGTTAAGACGATAACATGCCGTACTGTACCTGTATAGTAATCTTGAGACTTTTGTTGTTTTTCAGGATGAAAAGGCTCAAGTTTTGACCACTAATGTTTGGTTAAATTTGGTAAGTTGACAAATTATTATTATGAACGCATGCAACATTGCAACGATATTTTAAAAGGTGACAGTGACTTTATTAAAAACACTAACTTTTCTATATCCTTTTCAGGAATGGAATGACTACAACCTAAAATGGAATGTGTCAGAATATGGCAATGTTGATAATATTAGGATACACCCGAACAAGCTGTGGAAGCCTGATGTGCTCATGTACAATAGGTAAGCTGTGATTTTCCTATTGTCATTTGTCTCACCCTAAAGAAATGTCCTCATCACTGAAAACGACTTGACAAGAAAAAGGTTTCTCTGCTGCAAAGATTATCATTTCGGCAACTGAAGCCACAAANATCATTTCGGCAACTGAAGCCACAAATTGGGCGGACTGCAAAAAGCATTTTGTTTGGAAGGAAAGGTAGACGAAAAATTTATTTTTCACGAAAAGAAAAAAGGATTCGCATGGCAAGTGGAAAAAACCGATTTCTCGTCTCATTTTCTCATGCGTTATTTTAAAAGCCTACTTAGTCAACGACAAAAGTAGTTGCTGCTAGAAACGCTGTTGTCAGTAACTGAGATGGTATGTTCAGATTGCGTATATGCGTGATAAATTTGTGAAACGGACTCAAAAAACCTTAACAATAAATTCCTCTTGGCTGCAAAATATTTTATAAACCTGGATTAAGTTACCGGAATTCCAACAGCAACCCTAGTCAAAAAACATTGTGACAGAATTTTTTGTTGCATATTTCATGATATACTCTAGTTTTAACTATTCGTAGGTAGGATTGCAAAAAAGTGAAGTTAATTAATGTATGGTATGGTAAACATTTTCATTTTAGTTCGTCTCATGTCAGTGGTTGTAAGGTGGCTTTGATAAAAGAACAGCTCGTATTTAAAAAAACAAGATGTGATGAAATCAGCAAAAACTTCCACTCACTTTCTTTCACGTCTTCTTCTGATTTTTTTTTGTGACTGCTTTCACGTCACGTTCCTTGTAGTATTCATGATGCAAGATAAAGTTGTGAAGAGCGGATGCTGGATAAAAGTCTGCACACAATACATACAGTATGTTGTACCTGTTCAAGGTAAAAAAAGTAAATCATAATAATAATATACTCAGTATACTCCATTGCTATCATTATGCGGAAGGAGCAGTAATATCGTTTAGAAATAAGTAAAAAAAAATTTATACAATAGAGAAAAACTTTTTTTTAGCAAGAACGGCAGCAGCATGCATGGAAAAGTAAATTTTTGTGCATGTACAGTAAAAGCTTTCTATTTTAATGATATGTGTGCATTTCACATATATTTACATACATATACCTACTCAAACTTATTTATACATGGAAGAGCTTCTATCCTAAAAGTATTTATTCTGTAAAAGTTGTTCTGCGAAGGCGGATGTTGATGAATGAGGTTCTGTACAATTGACATGTGAAGGAATGTTCTTAAAAGAGAGGAAAAGTGAATAGGAACAATTTAGCATATAAAAAGTTGAAACTCGCTTGGTAACTATACATAAAATATATTACCGTATTTTTTTACCAACTTTATGTACCCATGCAACATAGTTTGAGGAAGAATCTAAACTTGGATGTAGACAGAATAAATGCATGGAGAAATGAGACGCACAAGGTTGGTCTAAGAAAAGTAAGCAGGATACTTTCTAGGCACGTGTGCACCAGAAAGAAGAAACGTTTAATTTTTCAGGATTAAAAAAATCTAACATCCACTTGATTGTTTTACATTTCACAATCGAGACTCAATTTGACTAAATCTTGGCATTGTAATGAAATCCAACCCTACGTAAAACTACTGATCTTTGCCTAGGGTGCATTTTTTTGCCTTTGAAGTACCTACCTCCTTTAATTCCATTTAGATACAGCAAAATGAAATGGATTTGCATTGTGTATTCATCATCAAGAAAGACGAGATATTTACTCTTGATTTTTCGTTTCCCAATCATTTCATAGGCATCCGCATCAAATGTCTCAAGGCCAAATCTACCGTTTAAAGCATTTTAAATATTTAGTGTGCACTGAAGTTGCCTGTCTTTCTACATAATATGTATTTCAATGTCCCGGCAATGTTTCCCAGAGCATGGAAGAGAATTTCCATCCATGCTTCTTTTAAAATTTTCTCATCAGACGAATTTAACTTCAAGTTTATGTTTACACAAATTCCAATGTTCATACATATATCTAGTCCTTATCACCCCTATTCAACAACAAGATAACCATTTTTCCATTGTAGCATATTTTTGACAACATAAGTAAAGCAGAAGTTTTGTAGTAACATGTTGTTACAGATGAGATCAGGCACACGACACAACACTTGAGAGACTACTTTGGAACGTGACTCCCTCCTCATTTAATTATCTGCCTACCTACACACCAACATCGCTCTATCATTTTTTTATATGAGGAAGTATTCGACCAACAACAGCGATGATAGCAGCAACAGTAGCAGCAGCTTTAGCGAATATTTTTTCCGCATAAACTTTCTCACAATATTTTGCATACTTTCCGCATAAAACAACATTAATCATTCAAAAACTCCTTATCTTACCATTTTTTACATTATTATAACAACTAGCTCCATTACTATTAACATAAACCACATGCTGTCTACTTCTTGCAAGCCTTGTATATATATGTAGCACTAGCAAGAATCAGGTCAGCATCTCACAAGAAGATAATACCATCAGGTCAGCACAATAAATAAACGTGACTTTTCTACCACCACTTTTTTTGCTTACTACCAGCAGCTTCACCAAATATGCCAGCAGCAGCAGTAGCCCATAATATGGCATTTCTCTCTGTCATATATCAAAATAGTCATAGTGACTTATTTAAGTAACCAGATTTATCTCATCGCTTACCTTAAACTTTCCTCCCTGCTATTTTTCAATATTATCTACATTATGAGAAGCGAAACCAGAAAAAAAATGAAGAGAAAATTGTGGTATAAAATGTTGTGGGGATAAATCATGATGGAATCAAGAAAATAAAAAAAAAAACACTGGAGCCAACGAACAAAGATCAAATCTTGACAGGAGACTAGACAAGGCCAGGCTAGACCATATAAAAAATGGGGACTTTAAACTGAACTACATTTCAGTTTTTTATTCTACAAGGTACAAGGTAACCATATCGTCATGATTTTGATCATGTGATGGTAGCCCTGGTCTGTGTATCGTATTATTATTGCAACCACACATTACAAAATATATTAAGCGCCCGTTCATGCTCATCATCATATCATCATCGCCATAATTTTCTCGAAGGGATTTTCCCCTGAATACTTTTATGCAACATTTTGAACAAGTTGTGTAATTTGGTGAACAACACAGCACAGCAGGATCAGAGGAAGGAAAGAGTAAGGCATAAAAAAAAGTTTGCTTCGTACCTGTCTTGTTAATGTTACGGATCCAATTACTCGCACAAAAGAGGAGTCAGTCAGAGGAGAAAAAAAGAAGCTTTCAATTCATTCACTCATCTCAAGTCCAGAGGAGAATAAAAGGAAAAGACAAGATGAAGAGCAAGATGAAGGGAAGGAGGACACAAGAAGAAAATGCAAAAAAGGAAGACGTGTATATGCCTACATTTATTATGACGCAAACAAGCTACACAAAATGTTATAGACATGCTTTTTTTCATTTTTAAAGAAAAAGTGAAAATAATAATAATAATAACAATATCAAGTAAAATTCTACCCTATCCAGTCATTCATCACCGTCAAATTCATCATCTGTTCCAGCCAAAAAAAAAAAAAAACATGTTCCTCTTTTAGGAATAGTAAATTCAGCGAATGTTATTTAAATATGCAAATAAGGTATATAGCAAACTTTTTCGGAAGATTTTTCGTGCCCGCTTGGTCTACTTTCATTTTTGAAACTATTTACCCCAGCAACAGAGAAAAGGATAATCATTTCCCTACTGAGCTGACTACTAAAGCCAAAGCCAAACAACCACCAACAAAGAGCAAATCCCTTTAAATAAGCTGAGTGTTTTTTTTGTTGTAACTGCATGGTATAGTGGCCTGTTTCTTCTGAAGAAAGAGTGAAGAAATGATGAGGATAATGTAAGACGCAAAATGTTAATGACAATGGATAATCATCTGTTGTGTAGCGTTGTTGAAAAGGCTCACCTTGTTATTTGTGCTACTGTTGTTGTTGTCGTCGTTGTTCATTTTTTTTTCATCCTTCCTACTCAGACCTTTCCATTTGTCCCTTTTATTATTTCTCATCCCTACAATTCCTCATGTTGATCAGATCATCAGAATGGAATGAACATGTCGTACAACCTTTACATTTACAACAAGTCATTCTCAGCGGGAGGAAGAAGTGAAAGTCTTTAGATTACTCATATGATTTTCAAAGCAGACATCCTTCTTTCCCTCCTCTCCGTTTGCGTCTGTGTTGCATGAAAATGAAAAGCAGAAGAGAAGTTGGTGGTGGTGTTTAGCTCAAGGAGGATATTTTTGAAGAGGCTCATTAGTCAGTCATCATCATCATCATCATCATCAGCAGCAGCAGCAACAAAGACAGCCTTTATCTTGTCAAGTCATAATAAATGTGTGTATAAAATTGTGTAATGGTGTCCATTCTTCTTTTTGCGGTTGTATAACGAAAATTTTATGCTGGTTAATGATCCTGTTTTGGGAAGGAAGAGTGGCAGTAGTGGTGGTGGTGATGGTGGTGAAAGAAGAGGAAAAATTGATTGGATTTGTTGATCTTGTTTTGTGAAAGGCTATAAATAATGTGTAGGTATGCAAGTAGAGTAGAATGTATTTATGTTATGCATCTATTCTGTTTGAGAAGGAAAAGGTAATGGGTTTTAAAAAATGTGCAGGTGGACCTGAGCATGAAGGATGACGCGGGTGGTGATCTCTCTAGTTTCATAACAAATGGAGAATGGGAACTTATAGGTAATAAAAAGTATAAAATTAGAGTGGAAAAAGTTTCAAGGTTATCGCTGCACCCAGACCTTGATGAAAAATAGGGGATAGGGAAATTGTGATAATTATAAATTAATGAGATTTGTTTTATGTGTCGGGATCTGTAGCTATGCCTGGGTTGCGGAACGTCCAATTTTACGCTTGCTGCCCCGAGCCATTTGTCGATGTGACGTATACAATTCACATTCGACGGAGAACGCTGTACTACTTCTTTAATTTAATTGTTCCTTGTGTACTGATATCCTCAATGGCCCTACTGGGCTTTACTCTACCTCCCGACTCGGGCGAGAAACTTACGCTAGGTAAGTATTCGAATGAAAACGAAGAAAAATATTTAATCACTTTGATTTATTATAATTCTACATTTTAAAAAATATTTTCAGGAAATATATACCCATGAATATGATTTTTTTAAATATATATACGTTGCATTATCCTGCAGTAGTAATAAAGTGCATCGTGGGGAGATGATGCGCTAAAATTATTCACAAAATTTAATTAAGCTACTGAGGAAAGGGATTACAAAGAAAGTTGGAGAAAGTGTGGGATTGCATAGGAAAAGGGGATAAAAAGTGAAATGTTACGTAAATCAGATTAAATTGAGCTCAGAAGAGAAGGCAAACACGGAAGAGGAGAAGATCGATTAAATTAGTTTTTTAATAAGGGAAAGCGGTCCGGAAGATGTTTGAGATTGGTTGTGACAGTGCTGATGATGCTCTCACAGTATTACTACATGAAATTTCTCGGGTGCTTCAACCCGTCGAGTTTATTTAGACGCATTCAAGTGTGATGGTAAAAAGTGATGCCAATGATAATAATATAATGGAATAAATGTACAGTTGAAGAGAACATGATGCAATTGGATAGCATGGCGTGGGTAGTAGAATTTGATATTTTGCTCCGCCTGCATCGTGAAGAAAAGAATTCATTGAAAAGCTTTTACTCTCTGCTAAATACATAAAAAGCAGTCTTAGAACAAGTATTATTGATAATGGTAACGATGACAGGAGAGGAAACGATGCTGTAGTATTAGTAATAGGTAGCTTTAAAAATAGAATAAATTCATACGGGAAGGGGAGAAAGTGGAAGGTGTTGAGTGAGCTAGTATTTTGTTGAAAAGGAAAAGCATAAGTGGTACAACTAGTAATATTGGATTTGGAATGGGTGCGAGAAATAAAATGAAAGGAAAGTGGTGAAAGAATAATGGGATGTACATACAAGTATTTCATGACCATTTTATTGTTTCTCCTTAGAAAAGGAAGAAAAAAAAATCTATATTATTTTTTTCAGAGTTTTTTTGCCACTCAAGTGAGTATACCTATATTAGATGTGTCTATGTATGTATGTATGCAATAGACGAAGTACATGGTGGAGGAGGAAGGCGATTTGTTTGTATAGTAATGGATGAATTGGCTGTTAATAAATGCAGAAGGCTGAGAGATATCCCAGCAAGTCTTACTCACTTTCAGGGATGCTCAAGTGAAAGCAAAAATATTCTCTCTTTCACAAAAATTATTATGTGGTTCATGTACTTTCTCCTACTTTTACCATGATTATTGCCATAACTCTCTAAAAGAACAAAAACATGAATGTAAGAGGAAGGAAAAGTGCAATGTTAACTGCGTTACTAACCAACCAGACAGAAATTCCAACTGGACAGCATAACTTTCTCCCTTTGTCTATATGGTTTTTTCTCTACTGCTTTCACTTTACTTTCTCTTCTTTGCAATGTGTACTTTTATACCTGTCTACTTATTTAATGTGCCAAACCAACCATTCACTTTTTATTTCCTTTCTCTCTTCTCTTATGCTTTCTCCAACTTTCACTGGATGACTTTCATAACAGAAAAAAGTTTTTTTTCAAGGAAATAACCATAGTTCATATATAGCTAGGCAAAATGGATAAAGGTGAAGTGAAAACTTTGTCTTTTATTCAATCCTTTCTATAATAATATTGGTGTCACACAACCAACCTGGGAGCAATAATAACTTGCAAAAAGCCATCCTTTTCTTTTTCCCAATATTTACTATACTTCACTCTAAAAGAACTCTTACTATAGCATTCTTACTTTCTCCATTCTGTTTTTTTTTACTACGTTACAGCATTTCATTCACTCATTCAAAATAGCCATGTAGCCATACGTGTTCCCATGATGTCTACTTTTACTTCCCAAACTTATTCTTACCTACTGAGAAAAAAAATAAGTGAAAGTAATTGCGACAGTGAAACTACCATATTATATCTTAAATATTATAAAGCAAGCAGGAATATAGTGAAGGAGAGCAGCAGCAGGGGTTAAATTACTTTTTACCAAAAAAAAAAAAATATATTCCATGTACATTTTTAGCACATTATACTTTCTTCACATGGTAATCGAAAAGCAAAACATGTACTCACTCTAAATGTACGCTGCTGCTAACAAGCTTAATGACATTTATTAGCTAATTCATTCACCTCTTCTTTAGCATTGAAGTATATTTATGTATACTTGGTACAGAGCAAAAACATTTATCTGGGAAAAGTGATTTAAAAAGTGATTCCTCTTGTAAAAAAATATTTTTAAAAATTTTCTTTAGCCATCCTTCTGTTATATTTTTCACTCTATTTCTACAACGCGTCAACGTTAATTTTTTTTTCTTCCACACTTTCTTCACGATTCTGTATTTCTCTCTTCTTCTCTTATTATAAAGGGGTAACGATATTGCTCTCGCTAACCGTCTTTCTCAACTTAGTCGCTGAAAAAATGCCTTCCACGTCTGATGCTGTGCCATTAATCGGTAAATTATGACAAAAAAAATAATCATGATATTTTTTTAGCCAAAAAAACAGAAAAAAAACAACACACAGTAATTCAGGATTTTAAGAGTATAAGAAAGCTATATAATAATAATAATATTTTTTTTACCAGAGACACTCAAAGAAACATTCGTGTTGTTTTTTTGATATTGTAAATATATAAATATTTGTAACCCTTTTTTTGCCGTTTGTTTCTCTATTTATATAATTATATATTATATATATCTCTCTTTTTCTATACTACTTTTAGTGCTAATATTTGTTATTACTTTTATTATAACTTTCATCATAAAAATGGTTCTTGTTGGTCTGGACTCCCGTGTCCTTTGTTCTACCATTGAAAAAAACATTGCATTTACAAACATCATATACCAATAATAATTAAATAGTGTATATACATCTATCTGTTTGTATATGTATATATATATATATATCTTTAATACTCTCTCTCTATCTCTCTCGTAATATTTTTCCAGACAAGTTTTCTCTACTAGACTCACAACTACTGCTACTACTATCTATCGTATCTGTCTATATCTATCGTTATCTGTCTTTTATCTTTCACCGCCATTTTATATATCGAGTTTGCGTTTGGCAAGAGAAATAATTATAGCATTCAATATAATAATAATAACGAGTGTGACCCCGTTTGTGCTGTGTGGCTGCTGGTGAATTTTCCCCTGAATAAGATAATATTCCATAATAACAAAATAATATCTCCCTAAGATATCTACCTATTTAGTATATTTTTATTACTGCAAACTGCAATTAGTTTATATTTTTTCCAAGTTTTGGCACCTAGTATATTGGCATAGTATTATGATGGCTGTATTATTACTACATTGCTATTTCGAACACATCAGGTAAATGCGTAAAGCAATGATCAGGTCATTGATATATTTTTAAACATCACTATTTTCCTAAATTGTTTAATAAAACTTCCTGCTTAGCTGCCATAAAAACAAAAATGTCCAAACATTGCTCCAGCTCAATCAGCAAAGCTCGGTATTACACCAAATAATATAGAAACAAGAAACCTAATAACACTTCAATTATTTTTCACAGTATGGTTTCCTTTATCATCATCACGATTTAAAATATCCTGCTTTAAAGTATATATGTTATAAATATAATGAATTCCCTAAAGGCCATACAATATTATGTAAATGCGCATATTATGTAGGTAATTCACATTTCCAGCGCGTTTAAATGCAATAAGAATTTCACAATATTTCAACATTTCATATAATCAGTATATTATAACATTTTCTGTTCCCATTCTCTGCTTAGCTGCCATAAAAACAAAAATGTCCAAACATTGCTCCAGCTCAATCAGCAAAGCTCGGTATTACACCAAATAATATAGAAACAAGAAAACTAATAACACTTCAATTATTTTTCACAGTATGGTTTCCTTTATGGTCATCACGATTTAAAATATCCTGCTTTAAAATATATATGTTATAAATATAATGAATTCCCTAAAGGCCATGCAACATTATGTAAATGCGCATATTATGTAGGTAATTCACATTTCCAGCGCGTTTAAATGCAATAAAAGTTTCACAATATTTCAACATTTCATATAAACAGTATATAATAACATTTTCTGTTCCCATTCAACTTTTCAGTTTTAAATTTATTATCCTCTCTGCCCGTGCCACATTTACACGTGATTTCAGCTTTTTAAAAGTGAACAGTTGTGTTCCGGGTTTGCCACCGGGTAATTGACCTGTTTAGCTTAAATGACCTGATTTTCTCTACATTATTTTTATTTTTAACTTTTGGTTTTTTCAGAAACAAATTACAATTTGAACGAAAGAGCACAGATATTTCTTGCTATTTTCAATTATGTGAGTTTTTTAAAAAGAAAATCATTCCATAAATGTGCAATTGTCGTCACCGTCTTATCGTGTCATTAAAAAAATATGTATGCATATAAACAAGTTATTGCGCTGTTGCTGATGTTGCGTAGGCAAGTTTCTGTGGTGTTTCACAAGCTTTTAGACGTTATAGGAGCACAGGTAAATATGTGAAAACGGGAGAACAAAATACGAGAAGCCATCATGTAAGTAGCCACTTCAGAGGAAAAGTAAACTAAGCAGGAAACAGCAACGACGAAAGATGATGTGATGTGATATGAACTATGTAACGTGAGCAGAAGCAACAGCAGAAAGCGAGGGTAGAAAAGAAAAACAAGGAAAAAAAAAGTTTAGTGACACTTGCACATACTTACACATAGCAAGAAAAAGACAATAACATTTTTTGATGCCCTGCCATGAAGAAAACTCCCTTTGGGAGTATTTCAAACACAGTTTGTTTTTTTTTTCTTCTATTCTTTCTCTCTTGGTGTTCCATTACAAGAGAAGAATGAGTAGGTAGATAAGTATATAGTTTTATGTAAGATGTACACAACTTTTGGAGAATGGATGAGATATTACAGTTGTCGTTCCAAGGAAGGAAACAAAGCGCTTTACAAGATTCAGATGACATGTTTATTATGTGTCGTCCTGTTTTGTTTTTTAAAGATGTGTAGTTTGACATGACACGACACGACATTATAATACACAAGACGAAAATACGAAAAAAAAAACAATAGAAAAAATAAGAAGATAAAAAGGAGATTGTGAACTGTCGTAAATTTAATGGAATAATAGCCGGAGGAAAATAAAATATTCTATGTGTACGTTTTTCTGAAGAATAGGAAGAATAAGAACTCAAAAAACATTGATCTTTTTTGCAGAAAGAAATTACTAAAAAGTAAAAAAAAGAAGAAAAGTTTTTTGTAGTATTTACAAAGTGAATGGAAGGCTGGAAACAAGGCTGGAATTGAAATAACACTGCTGGAAAAAAACACCCTGGATTTTAAAATACCTGATTTAAGCCAGAAAAAAATTAAACTAAAATCGTAAAATTACAAAAAAAATATTTCGGAGCAGTCCCTTTGTACATCCCAGCTGTATATTTTTTGACATTGTGAAAAATCACCATACTTTTTATAATCCATATAGTTTACCTGCATAATCGTTGATAAAC
>JAHZMZ010001169.1:1512-13972 GCA_027743805.1 Lepidocyrtoides sp. E14 | reverse complement strand
CTTACTGTCTGAATTTGGTCCACTACTGCTTCTGTTACTGCTGTCCCGATTATCCCCCCATTGATGACCATCTTCATCGTCATGGTGCTGTTCTTCACTATCTGCATGCTTATCCTCATGGCTGCTGCCCCAGTGATGTTCTGCTTCTCTACTGTCCCAATATTGGTTTCCACTTTCATTTCTGTCTGATCTATCTTGGGTGTTTCCTGAACGATTTCCGCCCTGGTTGTTGTCAGTGCGCATGTTTCCTACTTGAGATTCTCTGTTACTACCACTTGCATTGTTTCTATTCTGGCTGCCACGGCCGCCCATTTGCCGTCCAGAGTCATCTTCTTCTCTATCAATCCAGTTTCCACGGCGAGGGCTGATGGTGGCTGGACCGACCCCTTGAACTTTTGGTTGTATCCGATCGAGGTTGTTGTCAGAATTTTGCTGTCTTCTGCTTGACGAGAAGTTTTCTTCTCGATTTGTCCCTTGACTGTTAGATGAACCTTGTCTTTTGCCAGCTCCTGCTACTGCTGGAGGCAAGCTTGGTCTGTCGACTACTGCCCTACCTACTTGTCTGTCTCCACCTGCCCCAACTTCTTGTCTGTTTCTTGAATTTTGTCGCTCTCCTCCAACCCTGCCATCCAGTCTTTTTCCTCCCATACCAGAACCTTGTCTTCCACCAGCACTACCTCTTGGTCGGTTCCCTCCACCCACAATCTCCTCCAAATTTTCACAGTTTCCATACCGCAAAAACACAAAATTTTCCTTTTTAAATCCCAACGCTTGAACATGGTCCATAATCAGTCTCTCCGTAGCCATGTCCAACTTTGGAAGAAAAGAGTATACAACCCAGCTTTTCTGATCAGTTCCCATCCAACAGTTGACTGCAATAGCAAAAGTTCTATAGTCGGTAAGGGTAATTCTCTGCCTAAAATAGTCACTCCTTAACCCAGTCTGTCGATTATTTGGGTATGCGTCCATCACCGCATTGGACTCTTGGCTTGGCTCTGTATCAAAGCTTCCAAGAACATTTCCTCCAAATCCGAAAACGGACCCGTTCCCTTCAATAATACTGGTATTTTTCACAAGGCACGCGTCATAGTAAAACTCATCTTCTCGCATTTGACGAAAACGGGGATGAATAGAGGCTTGTCGGTACAAATGAAATTTACTCCCAGCCACAATGTAATGCAGTGAATCCAGCTAAAATTGCAATTTAAAAAAATAACAAAAAAATCAAAATAAAAAATCCCACACTGACAACTGCTTATAAATCACCATTGTAAATGCAGAAGCAAGTTATTGCGAATTTAAAACTCCTACCCAGACTGGATCTACGTCCATTGTCGGAATATTCTTAATATTTATACACGAGCCTTCTTCCGTTCCTTTCAATTCCAAAGTGTGTGCCATGCCAAAAATCATGGCGCACAAAAGTGGCACAAGATAAATTGTAAACATTTTTCAAAATCAAACAAAAACTATCTTTTTATTTCTTTATTTTTGACTGTGTTCCAGCAGAAATTTAGAGAGCAAAAACTGTTCACCACAACAGCGAACAATAAGATGTTTAACTGAAGTAAAAAATCATTTTGTTTGTTGGTATTTATATATGTACTTCAGAGTGAACTATTCATTCCATTCCAGACAGGTAGTCAAAAAGATACTAACCAGTCAACCATGAAACTTGGCGAACAAGACTACATAAAAAAAGATGCGTTTCGCACTACTGTTTTTTTCTGTAGTTTTACCAGCATTTTTTCAATGAAGATTATCAAGTTCATAAACTAAAATATTCTTGTTTATATTTTTTTTTTTCAAATCTAGCATAATATTATTATTATTATTATCTGTAATCTTTAGTTTTTAGATGTTTTAGAAGAACGCCTGTTCATTGTAAAAATTATTTTATGAATTATTCAAGTGCATGTGTACCTGTACCTAATGTCTTACTATAACTTACTATAAGACCAGGAGGAACACACCTTCCAAAATTAACAAATGGCATTGCTTTATATTTGTCAGTTTAAATTTTGGTAGATTTGCAACTTGTGTACTATTTAAGTACCTTGATTGATTGATTGATACAGGTCACTAGTACATTTTATTCAGATGATGATGGCATTGGTGATAGGTTATCTTTTTTGGAGTGATTTTGGAAATAGCGTTAGTTTGGCTTGGGATGGTCGTGTTGGGTCTCTGGGTGATGCTTTGATTAAGATGGAGATATTTACGGATAAATGAGCTGTTAATTGCAACTTTAACATTTCATAATTGTTAGCTAGTGGATATTATTTTCATTAATGAGCATATATTAAAAATGCATAAATAAAATTGCAGGAAACAAGTTAATAATACACTACATTGCAGTCTAGCTCTGGCTCTAACCCATTGGATGATTACTAATCAGATTAGTTGTATAAGAGACGGTGACGGTGTGTACCTATGTAATGTTTTTTTAAATATCGTTGCATGAGTTAATGACGGTGAAAAATGAAAAAGGTTTTTCAATGTTACGGACATTGTCGTACATAAGTAGTTTTATGTGGTTACTATTTCACCGAAAGCTGAATACTACTAGTGTAATGGTCAATCATTAGCTAACTTAATGGTTTCCAGAGAGCCGAGAGACGTTGATGATGTCTTTGCGTGCCATTTCTCGCAATGATTTCTTACTCTTTTTGTTTATTGCCTTGGTGAGGAATCCGAATTTCCTCGGGCATACGCTTTCGGATGTGGTAGATATAATAGCGTAATGCCAAGCTAATGCAAGTTTTTCCAATAACGGGGTTTCTTGAAAATAGAAATCATAATGATCAAATGCTCAGAAATAAATTCAAGCGTGTGAATTTACACACAAATACTTCACAGAGCTACACTGAGGTGTGATAAATTAACCACTGTTACCGGGAAGGGAAAACCCGACATAATGATGATGAGTTGTATGACTGAGTGATCGCTGCTGTACAAGCGGTATAAAAGGGCAGTAGGAAAAAATATTTCAGCCCTAGAAGCCAGTCCAACGCCGACTAGAAGTAAAACAAGCTAAACAGTTGCAAAGATGATGAAGGTGGTAGTAATAAATAAAACTTTAAACAAAATGAAACCATTTAATATAGTCATTTATAAAGTTTGTAAAAAAGCTATTGTTTTTTTCCTGACAGGTAATACTGATCACTCTAATCTTAGTTTTTATCGGGGTGGTGGCCGCTGTTCCACAGCCAGGGCGACTTATCAGGAGTACATACGGGGGGTAAAACAGTAATACTTTTTTCATTAATTAATCTTGTTACCGAATGTAAAAACTAATTTATGTATTTTTTATTTAAAAAGTTACGGTGGCGGCAGCTACGGAGGTAATAATAAGTTTTATGTAATCAAAATATTTGGGAAAGTTTTTGAAAGTAGAGCAATATTTCTTAAAATTTTACGACTGAATTGAGTTACAGGCTATGGAAATTATGGTGGCTACGGAGGTAATAATAAGTTTTATCTAATCAAAATATCTGTATTCAAAATATTTCGGTAAATTTTTAGAGTTGAGCAATATTTCTTAAAATTTTACGATTGAATTGAATTATAGGCTATGGAAATTATGGTGGCTACGGAGGTAAAAATAAGTTTTATCTAATCAAAATATTCAAAATATTTGGGTAAATTTTTTAAAGTTGAGCAATATTTAAAATTTTACGATTGAATTGAATTACAGGCTATGGAAATTATGGTGGCTACGGAGGTAATTATAAATTTTATTTAATCAAAATATTCAAAATATTTACGTAATTTTTTTAAAGTTGAGAAATATTTCTTAAAATTTTACGATTGATTTGAATTTCAGGCTACGGAGGTAATTATAAATTTTATTTAATCAAAATATTCAAAATATTTGGGTAAATTTTTTAAAGTTGAGCAATATTTCTTAAAATTTTACGATTGATTTGAATTTCAGGCTACGGAGGTAATTTTAAATTTTATTTAATCAAAATATTCAAAATATTTGGGTAAATTTTTTAAAGTTGAGCAATAATTCTTAAAATTTTACGATTGATTTGAATTACAGCCTACGGAGGTAATACTAAATTTTATCTATTCAAAATATTCAAAATATTTGGGTAAATTTTTTAAAAGTTGAGCAACATTTCTTAAAATTTTACGATTGAATTGGATTACAGGAAATGCAGCGCAGAGCAAGACGAATGCACAGCAACAATAGACAAACAGATGCCATTTTAAAATTTTTAATATATACTCTTCGTTAAAACTTACACAACATATTTTGTCAACTACGTTTAAACGAAATAATAAATTAAATTGTTACATTTTCAACCAAGTTTGATGATTTAAATAATATCTAATAATGAAAAACATATACCGGCACCGTTGAATTCAAAGGTGCAGGCCTCATCATACAAACAATACATTATTAGCTTATCTAGACCATCCCACTCCCATGGATGAAGCTAGGGAAAGTCTACTACTACCAAGTCCACCTGTAACACTATTTGCTCTTCTTAAGCTATTATTTCCCAAACTTGGATTAATTGTTGCTCTGCTGCTTACAATTTTGCCACTTACAAAACCAGACACATCAGTATTAGGAAACTGAACCATGCCGGGATAAGACATCACCGGATTTCTACCAGAATAGATACTTTTCCAGCCAAGACCAACTGCAGGCTGTTCTCCTCCACTTTCTGGTTTATCTGGATAAGGATCCTTTTCGCAGCTATTATAATTCAAAAAGACAATCTGATCCCGTTTGAAACCCAAGGCTACCGCATGCTCCTCAATCATTCTTTTGGCCAATGGACTCAAGTCTGTAGTGAGGGAGTACACATCCCAGCTTCTCTGGTCAGATCCAACCCAACAATTTGCCAGGAAAACAAATGTCCTATGATCCGTAAGAGTAATGTGCTGCTGCATTCGGTCTAGCCTAGAATGATCATAAGGTCCAACAATTGGAGCAGTGTCAAGTATCGAAGGATTCTCTATTCTTGATCGCTTGGTGAAGCTACCCAGAGATCTACCTCCAAATCCAAACGCTGTACCGTCACCAATAGCAACAGATGTATTTTGTGTTAAGCACGCACTGTAGTAGAGTTCAAACTCGCGCATTTCACGAAAGCGGGGGTGGGCGGAAGCATGACGATAAATGTGGTAGCGATTTCCGGCAGCAATGTAATGCAATGAGTCCATCTGTCAACAAATTTCAAATAAAACTTTGTCGAATAAGTTACCTGGCCTAGCACCATATTATGATTACTACTTTCTTTAAAAGAAACTCACAAAGTCAAGGTCAACGTGTGGAAGCGCTTTGTATCGAATCCCTCGGCATGATCCCTCCTCTGCATCTTCTAGTCGGAGAGATGATACACACTCCAAAAAGACGCAAAGTATTATTATCACTTTTGAAAACTGAAACATTTTATACAACTTATCCAGCACACCTTGCTACGATGATGTGAAACCGTGGTTTGTAAAGTTTTAAGCCATTCAACGTATTTATATTCACCGGATAGTTCCTCAGTGATGCATGTTGCTGGAACGGAAAGGGCTAAGTAGCTACTGAGAAATTTAAGCATTTACATATGAATATAGTATGTATAGATGCTTATCAATGGAGTAAAGCATGCTTAACTAGCAAATATTTTTTTAGAATTTTGAGTTTCAAATTTTGAAACAGCACGCATAAGATGCATAAAAAATCACAACGGCCCTCACTAAAATCTATTTCTGCAACATATTATTTATTATTCAGCTTTTCTTATCTTTTTCCATCATTTCTCAACCATTCCCATTTAATCCAATAGTTCACTCTACTCCAGCTTTAGCCATTAAGTTTGAAATAAAGCCTCCTAAAAGCAGCCACAGTAACTAAATATCAAAAGAAACCAAAATTAGTATTGACGCACCTACACCACACCCTTCAATCATCGTTAAATCATTTTTTCATATAATTATGCATGTACTATTACGATAATGGTAATGATTATCATATAGGTAATCATATCTATTGTTTACCACTAATAAAAAAAAGAGTTTTGTCTACTCTACGTGTAGTACTCATAGAAAACTATTTTGAAAAAGCATAATTTTTCCAGTCTACTGGTTTTGCCATCACTGGATAAGTTACCTAGTAAGCATTGTTTTAGTAGTTTAAACGTATGGCTGCTGTGATTAACAAGCTTATACGCATGTACTTTGGGTTTGGCGTTTATAAGGGTTCGCGTTTTAATAACTTGTGCCATTGTTACGATTTTTTTATTTACAACATAGCATAATAATATTGGACGAATACATGCAAAGGCAAGCACCACAATTTTAAATATTATTTCTAGCGAGTCTAGCCTTTGTACCTGGAGCCCCACAACAATTAAGTATAACAATTCAAAATTCTCTGATCAAATAAACTGACTTGCTGCATATTTTGAATCATCAATTTTTCAAAGTCTAGCCTTTGTACCTGGAGCCCCACAACAATTAAGTATAACAATTCAAAATTCTCTGATCAAATGAACTGACTTGCTGCATATTTTGAATCATCAATTTTTCAAGTGGTTATTTACACGTATATTTCATTCAAACCTACAGAAGAAGCTCTGTTATAAGAAAAGCGCCGAGATTTTTGTGAATGTAATGTAAAATGTTTTACTACCTCTTCCATATCTATTAACAAAACAAGTGTATTCACACTCATGAATGCTAATAGTAAATGCACAGACAAAAATAATTCCTCGTCATACATACTTAATAAATTAATAATAGGTGTTTATTGTCAATTTGTACCCTCGAGAGGAAAATTACACATAACTGACATGTCATAACTTAAACTTAAACGCATTTTCTTACTCTCAAATTCGGAAAAATGCAAAAATTTATTGAAAAACATTTCATTTGTGAAATCAATATTGCTTTATTTTATTAAGTTTTTATTTATATGTTATCGTAACTACTAATACTATAGAACCGTAATAGTGCATGATTGATTTTTATTAACCTATCAGTACATTATGCACTTTAGAGAACATGAAGAGAATTCAAATGTCGTAGTAAGTCTTCAGAATTTATTTCACCAGCAGGTAACGCTTGCACTTGTCTATCAATTTGGTGACCTTGCCGAGAAATTACTCTAGAACCTAAGCTACGCTGATTATGCTGTTGCTTATCATCATCGCGTATACTTCCTCCACCTCTGTCAGATCTACAGTTATTTTTATTGAGAAAAATAATCTGTTTTCTGTCAAATCCCAAGAAAACAACAAGGTCCTCAACCAGTTGTCGTAGTTTAAGTGGGAATTTTTCTCGTGTTAAGCTGTAAATGTCCCATGTCCTTTGGTTAGTATCTAGCCAGCATCCTGCCATCATGGCAAAAGTGTGGTGATCGGTGAGTACTACTCGTTGTTCTAAAACTGCTCTAGACCCTTGCCAATGTTTTATAGAGTCGAGGGATCCATCTGAACGTTTCTTTATAGTTAGTGTCCATTGTCCCAAGGGAACGCCTCGAAAACCGCTGAGTTGGGAACTACCATGTGGAATTGAGGTGCTGCTGCTACCGTTGCGTGTGAGACAAGCGTCGTAGAACAATTCATGCTCTCGCATATGCGAGAAGCGGGGATGACTGGAAACAGAACGGTAAATGTGGTACTTGCTCCCTGCTACTATGTAGCGAAGGTTATCAATCTGGAAAGTAAAAACTTCATAAAAAAATCAAATTACCAATAAACAATTTTATTTTTATTTTCCGTACAAACTTTGCGTCAACACTTGGCTCAGATTCGTAGCGTTGTTCCCTGCATGAACCTTCCTGAACTTTTTCAAGTTTAAGGGCTGCTGCAAAGTTGACTGACACAAGGCAAATTAGCCAAATCATTGTGCAAATTCTAAAAGAAGAACACATTTAGTCGGAACTGATACTAAGGAGCTACTAAAAATTAAGTATTCAGTTTTATAGCATTTGCCTTGATTACCGCTTTTGATAAGACCATTAATGTGTTCAAGCTTATCATTAGGAAATAGGCCGTCATGTCGATAGTTTAGGATGCGGATATCGGATGGGCAAGCTCATCACACCCTGAGTTCATTCGTTCGTTATTTAACCTTATCTCAAAAATTTGCTTAGATATTAGATACGCAATTGACTAGACCAATTTCATTGTACTTTTGAAAATACATCAGCAACGATCAACGTGGTGTATGAGAAACATTGGATTCTGGATTTCCTGAAGAATCCTATATCTGACATCTGAAACGCTACTTCCTGTAGCTGCATTCGTAGTTCCGAAGCTCTATATCCGCTCTTCCCTTTATATACCTACTCATCTTTGCGATATTTACAAGAAAAATGTTTACAAAAACGAAATATCGAATATTTAAATACATAATCTCATGTTAGCCATACATAAAAAGCTTCGATCCTATTTTTTATGTACCTTCTTTCATTTTCATGAACAACCTTCATTTCAGTTTATCAAAAGTAATTCCAAAAGAAATGTGCGTTTATTCCAAAAGTGATAAAATCTATACATCCATTTTATTACCATTACTATACATCAAAGAAATGAGTCTTTGAAGAAACCCATCTTTTACTCACAGCAGCATAGCAGCAATAGCGGTAATATGCTTCCAATAAGTCAACCTTCACACCTTGTCTAATAATGAACTATTTATGAAGGGGAAGTGGTGATGCATCGGTGAAAACCTGCGTTGCGTTAAAAATTCGTTAACACAACAAATTGCATTATTTGGTTTCAATCATCATAATATATCCACACTTTTCATGCATGATGAATAAATTGATTTTTAAATAATCAACTTGCATTTATATGAGACCATATAATATGCAGTATTTTTTCAATTTTAATTGTGACCACTTGAGTATTTTGCTATTGTCAGGTTATCAATAACTTCATACATCGTTATCATCAGGTTTTTCAGATGGTAAAATCACATTAAAATTAACAGTGAAGTACTCAATCGTGTAAAAATAAAAGACTATCAGCACGAGCAAAGTTGCAAACAAAATTATTTACGCTGTATTAATACTGAATCATTTAGTAGACAAGAGCAACTTAATATTTTGAGTGATACCTATATTGATTTTTTTTCTTATTCTAACTTCGCTATAATGGCAGGTGCAAAAATTAACAGTATTGCTTACGGAGTAGTTCCTGTTTCAAAAGCGGAAGAAATTAGTAATTTTCTTGTGGCAAACTTTTTTCCTTATGAACCAATTTCTCGGGCATTTGGTGAGTTTAGAAAAAACAGTTTCACACGCATGCATTTTGTGAAGTGTCACTAATTAATTGTTTCTCCATAACTACTATTGATTTTTTATTTTGAATAGGCTTGCCAATCAACCAGGTCACCAGATGGTTTCCAAGTCAGGTTCGAGAATGTTTAAAACTCGATTCGAGTGTTAGTGCCATTGACACAAAAACTGGTGAAATTGTTGGCGTTGCAATCAACATCATAGCAGAGAAAAAATTATCGAATAAAGCTACTCCTACTGATGAGGATGAGAAAGAAGGTCGCGGGTTGTTGGAAATTTTGGATCCTGAAAAGGAACCTATCATGGTGGAAATTGCCAAATTTCTTGGCATTTTAAATCAAGGTATCTGCTTTTACATGCAACAACAATATTTTTTGTAGTAAAATTGTTTAAAAACTTAAAACATTTTCCTCGCAAGTGCCGGACTCTGTTTACGGCCCGGAAGCTCTTTCCCAGCCTCAGCCCATAAAAACATTCAACTGCATATACCTAGCTGTATTACCTTCCTACGGGGGACAAAAGATTGGACATCGACTTGTGGAGGAAAGTGAGAAAATTGCAAGACAAAAGAATATTTCCATTCTTCAGGTAAAAAGAGAAGCGTAATTCACAATTGAAGTAAAAAATCTTGGTAATCTAAATACTAAATACGTATACATGAATTTAAAATTGAATTGTCTAATGTGTAGGTTGACACTACATCAGAATTCAGCTACCGCATATTCCATAAAAAATGTGGATATGAAATTGTCAGAGAAATTGAGCTGGCTCAGTACATATCTGGAATGGAGAAAGTTGACGGAGGTGCTCACAAAAAGGGTCGAATCCTTATTAAAAAACTGTAAACTTAAAGACATCATCTTTCATGCAATTAAAATATAAATGAATAAAAGAAAAACATGTACTACAAATATACGTCTAATCTAATTAACCTTCACATAAATCGTAACTTGGGTCGCTAATGAACTGTCAGAGAGCAATTTTTTATGCCAATCGTCCGTGTTATTTGTATTAAAATGTCGACTTTTCTTACTGAGGCAAATTCTTTTTAACAAAAGAATGACAATTGAAGCAATTGCTGCTCATCACAACACTTTGCTTTAGTTTGTCCAAAGTTCAAAACTGTGTCTTAGTCTTGACTTAGCTTCATTATGCATCAAGACGAGAATTAGGATATTCAAGGTAATAGTCCTTGACGAAGAGACGCTGGAATGTGGAAGCTTAGAATCAGTGCAGTGTCGAGTTTACATTTGCATACATGTTAATGTCTCGAACCAAGAAGCCGGTCGGTAGTCAAGTTTTTTACATTCCAGTATCCCATTGTAACTATAAATATTATGCTTACTTGAACGAACATGATTTTCCTATCGTCATAATAAGTCATATATATAACCGCTAATTCATATAACATTTTTACTGGATTTGCGTACCCCGTGTGTCGTCAGAATATATCATTAGTTCTGATCTATTATATCATGGCTTTATTCTTTGTTTATATAACGCCTATACGGAGTATATGGACATACTTTCATCAACTTTACGAGTCATGATTCATGAATAAATGTAATACTCTTGCCTTGCCTAGCAGCAGGAATATATATGATATTTGAAGGTCAAGACTGAAGAGCCGCTGTACTGCAGAAAGATAACAAGTAGCAAAAACAAGCCAGTGATTTAGGGATAGATGATAATTTGTTTCCACTGCCGCCACCGATTAGTGAATAAATTATTTTTTACTTTTGTGTCTGGTCGAATACGGTTTGTACTGTCATACAGTAGATTTCTTTTTGAAAATAATTACAACAAAAAGCCAAATTTAATAGCTTGATAACCAATTTTCAACTTCAACTTTCATAGCTAAGCAGAATAATATTTAAAGCTGCAATAAGTTCCTGTCAGTTTTATTGAACATTTAAAAATGACATCGAATAGCTCAAAGGTTAACGTCACTGTGTACATAGCAAGACAGTAAGTACATAAAGTTGTATTCATTATCTCTTTCAAAGTATTAAAGTGTTTATTAACTTTCGCTTTATTTATAACACTTTGTGAATGTGAGCATTTTGACTTCTTTGCAGCGGTGAATGTTCGGCAAATGTAGCTCAAACATTTTTGGATCCCTTCACCGACAACCTAACTCCAGTAGGTGTAGCTCAAGTAAGTGTCAATGTCTATTGCAGAATTGCAGAAACCATTTAAAATGCATCATCAATCTTTCCAGTGTGATATTTTAAATCTAATTAAAATGACAGGCAGAGCTACTAGCCAAGCATTTAAAAGATGTTCCCTTCACTGGGGCTTTTGCAAGTGACTATCCAAGAGCAGAACAGACGGCACGGGCAGTCTTGAAAGAATCAAAAGCAAAGGACGATACGGTGGAGGTTAAAATTGATACAAGGCTTCGTGAACGGGTAAAATTAACTAATAAAGACCGCTCTTATACTTAATTTTCGGTAATATTTTTCTGTAGTAGTCCAATTAGGTAACATAGTTTGTTTGATGACACTGCATGTTTAGGGTTACACAGGACTACTTGGAGTTCACGCCAAAGATGCTATAAATATGATGCATGATTGCATGAAAAAAGGAACCCCTTATTTGAAGATAGAAATGGAAAATTGTGAAGGGGTTGAGGAATTCGAGGCTCGTCTTGTCAGCTTCTTCTCGGTAAGTTTTATTGCATTATGGATTTTGGCTGCGCTTTTTACTAGTGCTAACGGAACTGTGTAATTTTTAAATTTTGCTCCAGGAGTTGCTCAAGAATTTGCAAGGGAGTCAGCGAGATCAAGAAACTATTTTAATAGCTTCCCTTTGCTTGCGTTTTGTGCTAGTGATAACGGAACTGTGTAATTTTTAAATTTTATTTCAGGAGTTGCTCAAGAATTTGCAAGGGAGTCAGCGAGATCAAGAAACTATTTTAATAGCTTCCCATGGGCTGACTATTCAACGATTAATGATTCTTTTGAACACTCATCCCAATCGATTTGGCATTTCCCAGTGGACCAAAAGTGACATTTGTGAAAGGCAGATGAGAAACACAACTTATCATAAATTGGTATTCGAAATTCCAAAGACAGGCAGTAATGGAGTGGTTGGACATGTAGAGTCTGCACACTGCCGGGATCATACTGAATCAAATGAGTCAACCACCACCACTGACACCTCCAAGGAACAAGTTCATGTAAAAGACACTAGAAATTATTC
>JAHZMZ010001168.1:0-28088 GCA_027743805.1 Lepidocyrtoides sp. E14 | reverse complement strand
TAGTGCCTTACTTTACTTCTCGTCTGTATTAGTAAAAAGGTGTCTGTAATAGTAGGTAAGTAGGAACACAGGTTTTTTTTCCGTCAGTGAAACCGGATTGGCTAAATTCATTATCTCATAGTCATAATCTAGCAAAACACAATATAAAGAGTTTTTGTTATGCAAAATACCTAGCCCTTCGTTTTCTACCAAACCACTACCAAACAAAACTATACCAGCAAAATTGAAACTTGAAGTCAACACGAAGAAAGAAGAAGTGGGAATCGGGGGTACTATAATATAGCTAACTGACAAGAGAACAATCTTTCGTGATAACGATGATGTTAATGACTCATATTGCACCAGATTGAACAACAAGTCTTTTTGTTTCTTTAAAAATTGATGTTACCAATTTTATTGCTTTGTAGAAATTGGCAATTTACGTATAGGTCTCTAGCTATAACTGACAGCATTTTTGAAACTGATTCGTCGACTGTCACCATCATTGTTGGAGAATAGAGCAGTAGCACACCGGCGTCACGAAAGTCACGCTGTATCATCATCATCATCATCATCATCATATACTCATCATAATATTGATTAGGTATACCCATTATATTTATTATGCATTTTTTCGACCGGTGTGGTTTTTGGCAAGCAATAAACAAGTATTATATTATGGCTTTTTTGGGTTTGTCTCTGAAAAGGCAATGTTCTCTGCATTATTATTGCCATTGCCAATGCATTTCTGTGCAGTAAAGCAGGTACATAAAAAAAAACGAAAATTTATAAGATGCAAATATTATTTGCTGTGTGTGTGGTGTCGTAAATCACATGTATTATCATTATAGTTTTTCTTGCAGTAAAACCAAGAGAGAGATATAGTTTTTTTTGCCATCTTGCCAAAAATTTTGTTGTTGTTTTTGTTTTCTCACTACCACTACTACTACTTTTTGGTGGTGTGTGCAGTCACAAAATGTGTGTTTCCTTATAAGATAGGCAGCAGTAACAGTGATGTCGATGTGTTTAATGATGATGTGGCGTAGTAGCAACAGTGATATAATGAATGACGATGACGAGCAAAGGTATTTATTATCACCTTGTGCGTACATTGGCGGTGGTATGGCATGGTGGGTCACTAGCTCATCTCAATCATAATAATACCATATTACACTGATTATTACGAAAACATTGCTGCCGCTCTGCTGACATAGACACATATCCGCAGCGTCGTCGCTACCACCACCACCATATTACTACTGCGAACAACGATCATCCCCATTTCATCATCTTCATCCACTGCACTTATTATAGCATGGCTCATTTGTTATGAGAATAAAAAATTTGCAATCGATTTGAATGTGTCACCCAACTTATTAGCTATCTACATATAATATATATACCTACTACTACAACTACCTACATTAGCCCATATTTATTACTATTACCCATTGAAGATGAGGAACTGTAATAATAAAATAGGTACTAATATTAAATGGTAAAACTGCATATCTGTAAATTGTAAACATGTGATAAAAATTGATTGCCAATGCATACGCAATTATTATTGCTGCCGGTACATAGATTTATCCTCATCCCTAATACTTTTAATTGCCAAATGATCGCCAGATCGCCACTGGTGGCTCTCGGATTGCGTTATTTAAAGGCCTTCTCCTTCCCTGCGTAATCTGATCATGGGAACGTTGTAGTACTTTTAGCACGTGTACACATGTACCTTTCGTACGCATAAAATTGCTACTTTTTTCCGTGTCTTCATCATATTATTATACTTTGCATCTCTTTCAGAAGTTACATTTTTTGTGAAGCCCATTCCGATCATTGTGTTTTACCTGATGATGATATGATTATTTTTTATTGCGCAATTGCCATTATCGATGGTATTATCTGGCATCTGCAAATTTTCAGGTGTCGTTTTTCTATTTCTTTCCCTTTCTCGCATGCTCCTTTGCCAATTTTTTTTCAATTGACTAATGAGCCATGTCTTTGCAGACAATTATCATATTATTCACTGTATTTAATGCAATTTAAAGTAATATAATAATATTTTTGCATATGAAACAAAAGTAAAAAGGTACAATGTTTAGCTTGCAGCATTTTTTTAAACAAACATTATCATAATAAATATGACAAGTGACTCATCTTTTGTGATGTGATGTATGGCATGGTATGCAACTTGAGAACGTGGTGGTGGTGATGTAGTGTAGAGGTTGCTTCACATGGGAAATGTGTGCAATGTGCCACCAACTTAAATTGTTGTGATGGAAGAAGTCGCTGTCTGTATTGTTGCAAAAAAACTTCAAGAAGCGCATGTCACCAATTGTTGGATTGTTCATTTGTTAGCTTAACTGTGCAAAATTACATGGAGTTCTCTCTGTGGGTACACAAATAGCTTTAAAATGCCCATCTATCTGGTAAGAAGCTCCATAAGGAATAATTATGTACTTTGACGTTTCGCGTTGTTGGCAGTTGGCGTTAAAGGTGATTTGGTTACCACATCACATCACAACACCGTCATCATACACGTAATCAACAATGCTTTACTTTGATGTGAGATTGTGATAAATAATCTGGTTGAATCCATCATTCCCGATTCAGGTGTCAGTTCGAACAAGGATAATGTTGACATACAACAGTTCTGTATAGCATTCATGTCATTCTGGGTTACATTACATAAACGATCGGATCAGGTCTCCAAACCAAGAAGTACATAAAATACCTAATTGTATTACCTTTTTTGCTGAACCTCAATCAAACAAAATTGACAACAGGAATTGGTTAAATATTTTTTTAAACAAATTTATGACTTTTAATTACCTGCACACAATACGAGATTTACGCGGGGAAATATGTCAAAGTCAAATATGATGCTAAGAAGATAAACTCTAGTTATTATTGGGGGGAAAACTGAAATAAATAATTGTAACGTAGTAGATTGTGTCCTTTCGTTAGGCAATAAAAGTTTATTGAAGTCAGTTTCTTTATTTTTCCACATATTTTGTATGCTTTACTATCACCTGTAAAATTTCCTTTACTGCTCACACCTGACATAAAGGCCACACTGAATATATAATTACGACAGTAACGACCACCTCACATGACAAGTGGCTTTCATCTTTTCCTTATGCTACGTTGCGGTAATTTGCTACTAGGTAAATTATACTTTTGTCATGCATAATTTACTATTATTCTTCTCTCTTGGGAAAAGATTATTTAATCTTATTCCGTACAGCAGCACCAATCTTATTTTTAATCCAAACTGCCAGAAATATAATTTTGTTGCAAAGAATACACAGCAAACAAATGCACTAAATTAGGCGCATCGAATCAAATGTGATCTCTTGATGGCTATTTTTTCAAATAATATGACGATATAATCATAACATGGGTTATTATTCTATTTCATATATGCATGCCACAACTTCATGATGACCTGTCACCTGTGTATAATGTCTCCTCACCGTTTGATCTTGATGCTGCACTCTGCAGAGTGATGATGATGATAATGATTAGCTCGTGTCCCTGTGTCCTTTTTCATACAAAATTAGAAATATAATGAACGTATCAAATCTCAAATGAAAAAAAAAAAATGAAAAAACGTCACAACTTCTAATCTTGTCCATTTGCAATTCTCATCATCGTCATTGTACAATTCTCTTATTTTTCTCGTGATTCAATCTTGACTTGTAGAGAGATTTAAAAACGTACATGCACTTACAAACAACATACATGGCCAATTCTTTGATTCTACTTATCTCGCGATTTTATAAGGTTTTAATCAAAGCGACAAGCATCTATAAAAATATTCATTGTCATCCATCCTTTCTCCAATGACCGATTTAATCAAAGTGATATATCTTTTTGCTCCTGTACACACGTACAGGTGTACATGAATTAAGGATAAAGTCACCGCTATATAGTGAGTGCAGCGTCCTCCTCACTCTTCTTCATTTGTCACAACAAAAAATAAAAAAAAGAAAGGCAAAGACACGCACGTCCTAAAATAATATCTCGAAAGATCACAAGATCACCTCTCTTACCGCATCTCAAAATCATCATCATGACCAACAACACATTCCCTTTGTTGTAGTACCAGCAGAGCGGTGGCAATAAAATGATAAAAATCATGATAATACTACTTCTTCAGTAAATAAGGAAAAATTTGTGACTAATGCGATTATTCAAGCATATTTTTGAGAATGCATAATACATCAACACAACACTAAAATGTACCTTAGTAATTGTGCGAATATAGTAGTACTACAAACAAATAGATCCAAAAATACTTCTCACTTCAGTTCCTTTTTTTCTGAACACTGCATTTTTGCAGTAGTATTTGCACCTGGCTGATTATACGGTCCAATATATTATGCATTAGAACTTTAAATTCAAAAACGTATACATTGTAAATAACTTCAGAATTAGGATTTTCGATAAATTACTCCGATGCGATGTATGTACAGAAACAAATTTTCTGCTGTAGATCCCACAGCACAGAAACCCTCGAGTTATGTTTGTCATTCTAATTAGAGGAGTCAGTTACAGTTACATTAATTATTTAACAAGGTCGTACTACAATGAATACAGTATTGACTCAACATTGGTTAACATTTAAATACAGCAATTACTGCACGAGTAAATTCACAAACAGAGCAAATACTTACTTAACTCCATTTTTTGTAAAAAAAATTATGATATCATGTATTAACTAGTAACCCAAAAATCTAAAATCCGTTCACGTTGCACACCACACCTGGGCTGAGGTTGATAAACGCAGAGGCAGAACAAAGCTAAAATTGTGGAAAAATGTATAACGGTTTATATTTTGAATGGTAGTTTTATTGTCTGCTCGACTAGACGGTGAGATATGATGAGAAGTAATAGCGCGGTTTTCCGTGCCGAAAATTCGGCCCTTTTTAGAATCGCTTCAGTGAAAATTGCTTTACGAATGAATGCAGGTATTTTAAGGCATGTATATCGAATAATGTATTACGTGTTTCGCTTCTACAATAAAGAACAATTTTCAACTAAATTATCATTATCTGTCATTAAGGCATTTGCTGAATGAATATCCTTATTACCAATGTAGGTAGGCTCTTTGAATGCACTTGTGTAACAAATATACAATTCGGAGGAAGTCGCAAACCATGAAAACCTCTTCTGCTCCAATGCCCAATATAATGACAATGCAATCTAGGACACTGTGGATAAATCTGGAAGTCTTCTTTTGTCACCACCACCAATCTTACGGTAAGCAAAAAAATAAGTGCATAAGTGAGTAGTAACAATGGTAATTAAAAGAAATTACACATAATGTCAATTTTTTAATGTGCATGACACAGTGGTGCAAGCACAACAGCACGTCATGTCAATGCTACACTAGCTTTTAAAAGGTGTGAACTAGTTTAGCAAAATGGAAGACGATTTGAATGGACCAATTTATTGCACTTGCCATTAGCACTGTTACAGATTACACAGTGTACGCGTTAACTACAAGACCTTTTGCTGCATTTAATTTTGCAGACAGTTAAAAATACCAGTACGTTTATTGTAAACGTGCTTAGATTGATGAGTAATCTATAGATTTTTTTCTGCATATCATAATTGCGTTGCAATTTGGCACCAACTTTAGACATCATTAGTAGCACTACAACAAACTGATTAGAAGAATGATATGCCTAAATAATCTTGTTATTATTCAAACTTTTTTGTGTGGTCAAATTCCGAAAGACATAAAAAAATTCAAACAAGCATAAATATGTTTGTGCAACGTGCGTGTGCAGTGCAAATAATAAGTGTACCGTCAAGCTAGGTATTTAACTCTTTTAAAAGTAATCTGATTAGTTGTTTTGAGTTGATGTGGTTGATCTAGATTAGATAATCTAAATTCCATGTTTGCAACAGTAGCAATTGCTGTTGTTATTGTTGTTAGTGCTAACAAGCCAAAAAAATGATTAGTGTATACACAAAGCATATTTTATTTGTAAGATTATGCTGATTAAAATTCTATCATATTAGCATGTCTAGCATCACCACCGGAAGTGATCCCTAATTAATCAATTTTAAACTGTTTCGCTTTTTTCGCTTATGTAATCAATCTAGTTGACCATTGTTGCATGGTGGTGGCGTTCGGGATCGATCGGGATGAACAAATAACAGATCAATGTTATTTATATCCTGACCAATTTGCTACTTGAATTTGACATCGGATCTTTGACAAAGTTGCATCAGATTAGCTACTAAAAAGGTGGTTGTCTGCTGATGAAATGAGGTGATGGATAAAATAACCAGTCGTGTCAATTATATACGAAGCAAGTAGTATTATTTGGCATCTTTTTTGTTGCACTTGTAAGAAAGAAAGATTGATGTCAGAGAATTTTATGTTAGGCTCATGTGAGGAATTTTAATTTGCCGACAAATTACTCCTTATGCTCACTTTTAAGAGATCAATTACGACAGTCAACAGAGAATCTATATAGGATTTTAATGGTGTTAAGAAGAAGAGAATGAAAACAGGATACTTAATTTATTTTTAAAAGGAAGAAAAATTGTTATGATTATTACGATGATGATGAAAGGATGTTTATGATGTTTATATTGCAAATTTTTATTAACCTGTCGTTGCGGTCGTTTGTGGAATGATTACGAACGACATACTGAACAAGACGACTAGGAGACATGTTGATCTCATTGCGCGAGGGCGAGAGGAGGATGATAACGATGATGAGCTCGTTGACAGCAACATCTTTGCTGCAGTTGGTTTATTAATGGTGCATTGCCTTTTTGCAGTACTCCAGTAGTCTAGTGATGAAAATAGTTTCATCGTAGTTGCTTTGAATTTTATTGATTTTCGTTTGGCGTCCTTTGTAAGAAATGTCTCTGCAATATAAAAATGAAATACATTTAGTTCATCATGATTAATTATTTATCAGTAAGCAAATTTGGCTTATGTAATTACAATGCACGGCTTGCACAAGAGCATGAAGCATCAATAGCATCAATAATTAAATAATTCCTTGTTACGGATAAATTATTTATTAATAAATATAAATTGTGTGTAAAGCATTAAATGCATAACATGCGCATGTGAGTATTTTTTCCAATCATTTTTAATAACGTTTGTAGGTAAAAAACTTGAAGTGCTCGTTTTCTAAAAGTTGAAGTCAAGATTATGTTCGGGACTCATAACCTTTGTGACCCTAGACTACCAAAATTTTTTGCATGTAGAACCAATCCGAATAGCCCGATATATAATTTTAGTTTTAAAATCCTTTTGCTAAAACATAATTAAACTGAAACGGTTCATAAAAGTCCATGTAGTATGTTGTAAAACACCGTGTTCATTCCATTCAGTTCATCAGCCGCATAGTTTGCACGTATCTTTTATGAGATATTGCCAAACATCTCAACTTTAATTTTGTGGCGAAACTTTTAAAAAATGCAATTTTATGTATCTACCCGATGGCTGAAAGCAATACAGTGATGCTTTGGTGTGATGATTTCGTCATCATCATCAGACGACTATTACTTGGCTTTTTTACGTGTTGTATTCACGAATTTATTTTTTTATTTTATTCTTCAAAACATCAGTATTCACTGATCTCACAGCAAATTACAATACTACAAACAATTGCCGCCGTTGACGTGTCAAACATGGGAACGAACAGAATGATGACCGTTAAATGGAAATGGACTAAGAATGAGGTTTTAAGCGAACCAAGTGGCATAATCAACGTCATTTTATGAAAATGAAAACGAAAGTTGAGTAAAAAGAAAAAGAAGATGCCTAGAGAACTCATGCAGTGCTTAATAATCCTTAAGGGTCTCTAGTATTTCTATTGGACTGACATTTTCAGCTTGGGCTGCACTATTGTTAAAAGCTGTTATATGATGAGGAGGGAGGAGGATGGTAATATATCATTTTACTCATGTTAGAAATCTTTTACGACGAAACACACAAGGAAAACATGCTTTAAAACATCTCTTGTACATGTAAAGTGTAATTTAATCCTATTGTCCATTTCATCCATCAATAATAAATAACGTTTTGACAGGAGCAAAGGGTTAAAAAGGCTTACATAGCGGCTTGGTGAGATATCGATATTTACACTTGAGAATTTTAAAGGAAAAGGAAGAGTGAAATCGAAAGTGACAAAAAAACAGAGAGAGGCCAATAAGGTAAAAGGATGCGTTGTAATCCTTTTTGTTCATCATCATTATAAATATCTTAACTTTCCGTGTTTAGTTAGAAATAACATTAGGATGAAGATATCCTCCCCTAATCAATTTTGAAACAGATTTATGTGCTAGGAAATAAAATGAAGACCTCTTTTTTAACAAAAAAACATGAAAATACACAGATGTTGGTTAACTTACTACAACAGAAAAGGTCAGGTTTCAATTGTAAAATTCCAATCAGTCATGATACAATCACAGGAATTATAAGATAAGTCAGCTTCACGAGTATGTTCATGTCTAAAAGTAAAGGTACACAGCATAAGTACTTAAAAGTAAGTATAGTTTATATATATTTTTTAAAGATCAGATAATTTCGAGGTGGGTTGCAAATTGTAATGTAATATGCTACAAGCAGGCCGTGATCATGATAATGATAATACGGTCTAGTCTAGATTGTTGCATTGCGTTGCAAACGAGTGCATGATATTATTCTTTTGTTGCATTTTATTTTTTTATTATCATCTTTTTTTTTCATTTCAAGATGAGCTTTGAGGGTTTCTCTTCCTGCCTTGTACGTATTCATTTCACGCATCCATCATCTTGATTGAAAATCGCATCTTCAATCTCTGTTTTTTGTTAAATGTGTAATCATCATTGTACGTCCCTTCCAACAACGTTCTGATTTCTTTGACTTGACATGCATGTGTGATACCATTTTATTCATTTCCAATGTAAGAAATTTAAGTTTGTAAGTACTTCACTACTTTCATGCATGCCTTTTTTGTTCTTGCTCTCATGTCACCGTCATTATATATCGTGAACCACTATCATTATCTTCCTCATGATCATGATCATCAGAGTTTCAGTTTCAATTTTTTTTAAAAAGAAAGGGATGCATATACAGAAGCAGAGATAAGGACTAAAAATGTGGAGTGAATTTTGGTTGTACATACAACAACAACATAGTGACCTACATATCTATGGACGGTTGACTCCTGGGGGTAATATGCATGTCTGTGGTGCTGCTGGTGGTGTTGTGATTCTCCTGATTTATTATGTCGAGCATCTACTCTACAAAACTACAGTGCATTTTCCTTCCTTCTTCATTATCATCATCTCATCTTCACCCCACCTCCCACATCCTATCCACTTATCATCCTTTGTAAGGCCAGGGAAGATTTCATTCCTTTTTAAATTTCACGCTGTCAATGAGTTCTTGCTGTTTATGTATACCCTTTGCCTTTCGATAAAAATTATGCACAAGTGTAGGGATATTTCATTCTGAATTAATTTTCAGATTAGTCATCTTAACCTGACGCCATGATTTAAAAAATGTACGATCGTTAGTGAATCTATTACAACAAATTATTAGGATGTGTGGTCACTGTGGATATCAATGTGGCGATAATTTTTATTTGAAGATAGCAATTTTGATCTGAATGAAACCAACACCCGAATTTTGTTTCCAAGTCACCTATTAAAATAAAAATTGTACAAATATTATGCATAATATGAGGAAGACATACCATACCAGGCTTTAAACGTGTTGCTAAATTTTAATGGGATGAATTTCTTCAAGTTAACCTATATCTAGGCAACCGTTACCCAGTTCAATAGTCTTTTTTGAAAAGCTGGTTGCTCTACCAAAATTTCACAATGTGAACAATGGAGACAAGGAGTCATAAAATTAATGTATCATAAATCATACTTTTTACAGCTGCAAGCTGTACACACAATACAACAGAACGTGGTAATTAATTCAATGAAAGATAATAGTACACTATTTGACTTTGCACATGCTTCCTCAATGTCAAAGTAGTCGGACATCTTCATTCCTCCACGCTCACATTTTTATTGCAGCTAGTGCTCTGCTCTACTATAGTGTACACGCGAAATTAATTAACAATTATTATTTATTTTTTACAGTGAAATAATTATCGTGTATGAGTAGACACAAGGGCAAATGGCAAGGTATTTTTATTTCTTCTTATGACAAATTCATGAAATGAACATTCCAAAAAGTGACGCGTCAAGTTTTTCATTGAAAATAAATTAACTTTTTTTTTACTTTATGAAAGATCCTGCAGAGTATTCATGATGACTATGACATATTCAATAATATAGACAGAAAGGTACTCTCATTTCTCATATCAAGAAGTGGTTCATCTTCCATTCATCCTCCATTTCACATTTGGTATTAAATCGCCCACAGTCAATTCTTTTAAATAGTTAATTTGTTTGACCTTTCCATTCTTCTCTAGCTCCCATACTTCAACAACTTACTTTTTTATGCTGGTGTGATGGACAATACAGAGTGTTTGATTCATATCTTAATCTAGAACATGACACATACGCATTATTTAAATTAATTGTGTCCAAATGGGCAAAACAACAGAGACCGATCATTCATTGAACAACATTTTAATTCAGCTCAAAAACTGAATTGTTGTTGTTGTTATGGCGAGGTAGGTAACTTTTGTATTGTTTGAGTCAAGATGTATGAAGTCAAGTCTCTTTTTTACACACCTCTCATAAATACGATTGCATAACAATGCAACGCATCAATGAACAATGTCAAAGTAACATCAACTATCGAATTGAATTGATTGAGGCGTCCATTATTTATTTAATTTGTAAATTGTGACGATTTTAGTGAATGTTCGGACTACGAACATTACTACTAAGATGATCTGATAGTGCACGTATATAGGTAGAAATAGTTATTGTTGCCATTAATAGATCAATTGATGCAAGTACAAAAATATTTTGTACACTGTAAACTAAATAATATGCATATACCTATTTAAATAGCTTTAATACTATTTTCTGACTTTTGCCTTCACGCCTCATTGCAAAATATCACGCAGCTCTAGCTAACAATTCACTTTTTCTTTTCTTTAGCTGCGTCATACATTTATTATTCATACTGCACACTAGTGCACACACACACACCATCACGTCATTGTTATATAACTCCACCAAAGTAACATTTTACTATACAGCACCTTTACTCCTGATACGATTAACAAGATCAATCGTTTTTTTCCCACATGATGCATTGTTCTGATTATATTCTCCATTCTTCATTTGTCACAAGTTCATCTCTCAGGTTTCATTGCCATTTTCAAATCAAATCAACAAAGCACTATTGCTATTGTTGCAAAAGAGAGAAGAGCCATTATTCAACTTGCCATCTAACACTTCATCCTTTGTGCTTTACACAACAACGCACCGATAATACCTGCAAATATGAATGTAGAAATATACCTCATCTCTTTGCACCACATTTTTCTAAACGATGTCTTCTTTGAATCTGAAACGAAGGTCTGTCAGTAAAATCCTTTCAACTGTCACCTTTTTTCGTTTTCGTTGGTTGACTGACTTGATGATCCACATTCCTTCCTAAAACCATTGTTACAATTACAAGTGCAAACTGAACTGTAACGATGAAACGTTAACTGCCTGCCTTGCACTACAGCTACCATATTTATTTGTCGTCGTGACTTGATTATCAAATCAAGTTTTACAGATAGGATGATGACTCATGAGGTTTTAAAGGTTCCTATTGTATTGCAACATAAAATAATGGAAGGCTTGATAGAATGCGGCGCTAACGCCAGCTGAGGTTCCGTCTTCTTGCATTCATTTGTCAGTTTGGAAGTTTACTGATAGGGGGAAAAATTTATTATCTGCGCACAGGTATTTTTTTTTAAAGGTTAGGTGCTTCAATTTCATTTCCTTCGACACTGCTAACTTTAACCTTGACAGTTTGATTATTGATTGTTACGCTATTATTAAATAAGAATGGACAGCTTTTTATTTGCCAAATTAAGACGCATGTTTGTTGTGGCTGTAATAAAAAGTATTAACGTAACCTTTGTACTGTCAGCTTTAAAATCTCCACAGAGGGTTTAGTTTAAAAAATATCTAAATCAGATATAAATAGGCATTGTTAGACTAATGAAGTATAGTGAATCAGTTACACTTTTTTACGCTTCTTTAAGATGATCATAATAGTAGATTATCAATCAATCAGACAATGTTAACATTACATTATCCTTTGAAGAGATGTGACTTTACGTGATAACTCATCTATGTAACAACCAGTCGGTAGTCTCAGGGCTCAGATTACATGTTTTTTGAAAAAAAAAATATCGACAGTCTGGGATTACTAATGTCGCTGACATTGAAATTTAAGATGAGAAGGAAAAATAAGGCGGTGCTCTAATACACAGCTTTCCAATTCTTTCAAGTCGACATTTTAAATTACACAACATGAAGTTTAGACCCTTTTTGTCAAGTTGAAGTTCAATAGAGTTGTTAAATCTACGCTTGACTTGTTAATGCATGCATGATGCATGCCTATATTTTTTTGCAAAAGACAAACGTTCTGTGTGCTAAATCATTAGCAAGGTAATGCAGATTGCAGATACGTAAACGTCAGCTAAAAAGCATATACACACATACTTGCAGATCTCGTGTTACTTCTGGTACCGCCTATTGTTCTTATCATCATTTTATGTTGGATCTGCGCTGAAGACTGGTGGTGGTAGGTCATCACTCAATTCAAGATCTTATTGGATGTCCCTAACCATTAGCTATTAGACGTGCATAATATACCCAGTCAAATCAAGTCCAGTAAAGGTGGCAATAGTAGAGCAACTTGCAAAGCATGAACAAAGAAGAATGTGGACTGACCTGTAGTTAATCTTGCATAAAATGTTCACATTCCAAATTCTTGTCCAATTTTTATGATTACACTATGCCACGCCATGGAAAACGTGAGGAAAGCTGCTACAATTCCATAAATTACCATCAAGTTTTATTCTAAAGATAATATAGATCTAAAGAATCCAGTAATCACCGCCACCAGCGTTGTAGCAGTAAAGAAATCTTACAAATTCTTGCGAATATTATAGCTAAATAAAGAAACTTGATCCGCACAGTGGCGGAGACACATATAGAATGCGTTACAAAAAATAGGTAGTCAATCATTACTCTTTGTATAAAATAACATAAAAATGTACGTCGATTTAAGGTGATGATATGAAGACAATGGGTGTGGTTACTATAAAAGTTACTGATCTGTAGTCATCTCATATAATAATCACGCCACATTTTATTCTTATTTTATTCCCATTTACTTACTATTTCGAGTGAGCCAAAAGGCACGCAAGGATAGAAATTGAAATAATTGTTGCACTAATCCCATAAAACTAAATGGCGTAACATGGATAATGGATAATAGTAATGTTGTGATTTGATGATGAACTTGATCTTTTGGTTGCATTAGTTGCAAAGTTATAGGTATAAAATGTGTACATACATAACATTTGCCTACCTATTCACGTTTACTAAATGGAAAAGCCTGTTTTGACTCGTTTGTTAAAATTGAAATAAAATACAATTTATTCCATTATAATAACATACCTATACTTATATTGCTTGCTGCATGGATAACTCATGCAGAGTAGTGCCAACTGAATAGACAGGTAATTGTGGTAAAACGCTAGGACGCAGCATGGGATCGAAATCATGTAAGAAAAATAATACGGTAGTGAATCAGTAAGTGAATTTAGATCAGCGAGTATCGATATCAAAATAGCTATTTAATGTCAATCTCACTTAATGTATGGTTAACCAGCGAGCGTGCATCTAGTATTTCCATCATAGATTATAATGATCAGTACAAAAAAAGCTTATGTTTGTGCAACAATAAACAACAAATCAAAAGGAGGCGAGGAGACGGAGACAGAGGGATTATCATAGAAAAGGAGGAAGTAGGTATCCGTCTTCTAACGAATGAAAAAAAGGAGACAGTAAAAAAAAGAATGTAGGTAGATAATTTAGAATTCTCTGTATGACAAGCTCAATAAACAAAAACCGTTTGATTTTTTACTTCTTATTGTGAAATATGAGTGACCTTTTGCTCCACTCTACACACATACTTTTTTGCAGATGAATATTGAATGGAATAATGGAATAAGATGAAATACGGATTTTTAATATGACGCAATCATAAATTGAAATCCAAGAATTGCTTAGGTAAGGTGTGATGTGTGCAAGCATTTTATTAAAAGCAAATTGGCCATTTAACTTTATAAAGGGAGTTTTGATTTCTGAAGCAATCCGGTTTAGGTACTTTTCCTGTGAGTACGACGTATATGCAGTGCATTGTCAGATGACGCTGATGAAGACAATGACTCTAAAAATAGCAGATAATCATATTCCTCCGACAAGACGAGACATTTAGCATTTAATCATCGTTATTATTATTATGAATGCTATTTTCCTTTGGTAAACGTTTATTTGTGAAAAAAGGTGTGTGGTATGTAGGCATAGGATAACAGGATAAAGTTACAGTGACCGACAATCGGCGACAATAATCATTTTTCCCACTTGNTTTAGCATTTAATCATCGTTATTATTATTATGAATGCTATTTTCCTTTGGTAAACGTTTATTTGTGAAAAAAGGTGTGTGGTATGTAGGCATAGGATAACAGGATAAAGTTACAGTGACCGACAATCGGCGACAATAATCATTTTTCCCACTTGACAATCAACTCATCACTACAACTATTCATATTCTTTTTTACTTGGCTTTGTCTATATTAACGGCTTCGTTTATCATTTACTACCACGTAGTTAGCAGGTGTCTAAATAAGCAGAATATTATTAAAATGTCTATGTGTCTAGCCGTTTAGGCGAATGGATAGTTTCAAAATAGTCAAACTTTTTGTTTATGAGTATGACTTATGAGTGGTCTAATGGCACGTATTACAACTAACAAATTTTTATGGTTTTAGCTCTTCCCACAATTTACCATGTTTTCTCGTTTTAAGTTTGTCATTTTATTTTAATGGCTGTAAAATACCGTTTACGTGTGAATAAGCTGGTCGGTCGTTGTTTGTTGGACAGTCGAAATTGTTTACTTTAAATACAACAGTCAGTCAACAATAATGGGATTGTAAGAACATTTAATAGATGTGATAACGCACAAAAATGTCTTAAGTGTTTGCCATCATTTTTCTCTGTCTCTCGCATCTCGACACTGCAGTTATGTTGAATTACCCCTATTTGACAGTTACCATAAAATACTGTCAAAAAGATGTCATGCGTACTACACTCATAAAAATCTAAAATCATTAAAATATAGCTGCCGGTGCTGTAAAGCACGTTATCTGCAACTGTAGTTCATATTCACATCTGAAAACCCATTAAAAAATTGGTAAAAATTGCACGTGATGACGCAGATTACGTGAAAAACGTTACTGTTTTAATAATCACGCATCACATCACAATCACAACTGACAAATAATTATAATAATCATCCCGATTCACCATCACTCCACATTTTTAAATAAAACCTATTTCATTTGAAAACGGAATGAATGAATTCAAAGATCTTTGAAGTACAAAGGCTTTTATTTTTTATCCCTTCCGTCATTTCATTTAATTACTATGCAAAAAAATGCCAGTACTAGTGCTACACAAACATTTCAGTGCAAATCTTTTGCAAATAAAAATGCAATATGAAATAAAGCAAACTACTGTTACAAAATACAAGCTTTGTAGTCGCTTTTTATCACCAGCACAAAAAAAATGTATTCAGCATGTCATCAACAGTAAACCAGAGTTTCGCGGTGGTTGAAGTAAAATAATTGTTTGTTGCTTCCTTCAACAGTTTTCTTCTTCTTTGTGAGTCAATTGTTATCGTTTTATTATAAGGATCGTCTATCTAGCTGCTAAAGTTGCAATAAGAATGCCACTTTTGAATAAAAGGCTGAATTACCATTATTGGCATCACAATCGCTTTCATCAGTGACAATAACGGAATTTTCCATTTATGCACAACTTTTCTCAACAGTACTGTACCACTATATTTATTGCTCGTGTTTATTGAGCATAGTTGAAGGAAAATCTATTTCTGATTGAAAATCTCGAGGTGAGAAACAATGGCAAATTACGTAAGATGTACATAAATACACAGAAAATGTGCATTCCATAGAAAAGATTAACATAGAATTACTAGAAATTATGTAGATTGATAACATTTTAATTGCTTTTAGGTGGTTTTCGAGTCGTATCAAGTGTTTGACAGTTCGATTTTCCTCAAAACGTAATTTTTCAAATCATCACACTCGCTTGACGGAAAATTTTCACCGTTTTAAAGAGAATTTATTTTCCGTGACATTAATTCATGAGATTATTTATTTTCTGTGATTACATGCATGTATCAGAATGTTGAGAGAACGGTAATAAAAAGGAGAAAATATCTGTACTGTGCTAGAAAAATGAATTGAAAAGGCCAATTCCTGGACCAACGCATGCAAACCTTTCAATGATTATCACTCTAAATTGCTACATATTTGGTACTTTTTAGTAAGGGTTAATTTCAATTTTAACTAGTTAGTTTAAATAATGTTCAAAAACAATGAAAGACAAATTTTTTATATGAAAAATGCATGCAAATTTAATATCTACAATAAATAATGCAATGTTCACGTAGCGGTTAGCAAGCAATGTGTGTTTAACAGAAAAATGAAAAAAAAAACTATGCCGGATGTTTCACTATCTTTTTTAATTCCCAATAAAAATTTTATCTCGTGCAATCTCGGTAGAAAACTTTGCATTTTCTTCAATTTCTTTCCTCATGACTCATGAGTCTCATGATGAAGCATGCCTCATGCTTTTGAGTTTTAAATCTACTCAAATGCATGAAACTTTACCGTAGTTCCGTTCAACCTCCGGCAAGAATGTAAACTATTGCAAACGCTTGAATGTTGAACAAAACATACCCTACGTGAATAAGCACAAGTACAACAGCAAAAAAACGAAAAGGATTCTTTAAGTAGGTAAATATAGGCATCATTCCACTAATAAATCTTCATCTATGCTGATGGCAGTTATTGATAAGGTCGCTTCTTTTGCTATTTACTGATTGAACTTTACGATTGGTCTTAATTAGGCATACAATAATAGAGTATTATTGAGGGAAGATTATTGTAAACCTACAATACAAAAAAAAAACACAAAACTTCCCCCTTTCAACAATAAAAAAAAGTAATTAGTGGACGACAGATTTTTTATCAAGATATGCCCATGAAATCGTGTAGTCATTATTTATTCATTACTATTACTATTTGGCATAAATGTACTCTCTAGCTTTTCAGCCCGAGCTTCAGTTTACCATGATGGGTAAAACAAAGTCACGGTGCAATGCAATTTAGTCAATATTCTAAATAGTGGATGCTTTCACAATCGGAAAATCTTGCAATCCTTTGCTCTTCTTAGTCATACTACAAGTAGTAGTAAAATTCATATTGTGCACATCACCACCACACTCTCAGAATTTCCCAATCAATTTGCTTATAATAATGAATTGCTATTTGCCATTGAATGAAGCAAGAAAATTTAATAATATTCAAAAAAATTCAAATTGTTAGAAATACGAGTTATCTTTCAACGAGCTGTCATCAACATTATCATGCTAACTACGTTCTTATTTTAGGAGTAGACATATACAGCATTTTTTGCGGTATTATAAATGCCTTCTTGAGGAGCTCTTTGCAAAACTCGGCAATTTTTATTTTTTTATTTTTTCTCTAATAACAAAGTTGCTCCACTATCCATTTACTTGTCGTTACTCATTTTCATTATTTTTTTGCAGGTGGTCTACACGGTGGTCTTTTTGTGAGTAGATATGCACTTTTTTGCGTTTTTAGTCTTGAGCTAAAAAGCTTATGATTCACCATTCATGCTTGTTTTATGCAGCACAGCGGTTCGTTGCAATATGCACTATTAAAAATGGCTGTGAAATGGTGGGAAATAATTTGTCACTGTGTCTGTACTTAAGAGAGAATTTCGAAAAAAAAGTAGGTGAAGTGATGAGAAAAATGCAAGTGCCAAGAAAAATGAAATGGTTTCGCTTCACAGAAATAACATGTACAACACACACTCATTCTAAAAAAAAGTTTAAAATCAAACAACAGCGTAGTTTTTTTTGCATTACTATGAATTTTAACGTTGCACTTTGGATGTACTGTGGGTGGGAGGATGTAGGTGGTAATAATGGCATGGTGTGGAGTGCGTGACAAATACAGGTTTATACAGTTAAACGTAAGAGAGAAAATCAAATGACACTTGCCTAATGTCTATCGTACTGTAAAATTAGATACGAATAAGGTGTTATTCTAATGTAGTGTAACGGTTTTGACAGGCTCTGTCAATATTTGGATATGTGTCTCTTTCTACCTTTTCCATTTACCTGTTTTAATTACCTACGTCTTGAACCTAATTAGTGACAAGTTTAATTTCATCAAAAATCTTTCGTGTTCTCCTTAAATTTGGCACTGAATAAGCCTTTCTGCACCAATAACTATGAATCGTGATCATTGCAAAATATTCCCACAATAACCTTACATTGAAGTGACAATATTTTTATAACCAGTGCCAAACCACTTGCGAATCTTGGTACATATGTATGTACATATGTATATAGTAAAATGCTAGTTAACTTTACTTGGCGGCAGGTTGCATTGTATATAGAAAAGTTTAAACTTCAAACGTATTAATGTATCTATAATCTATCTCACTTCATAGCATCCCACGCGTAGCAGGCCTGCTGTAATAATGAGAATGGTCATGAGATTTTTGACATTTTGTACTCATTTCCCTCATTTTGTTACACTGACATGTAGATTCCTTTTCTAGTAGTTAATTTTTATGTTTTTCTTTGAATGCACGTTGTTTATTACTGTTGTGACCAGCCCGTTTTGTGTTGTCGTTTTTGTCACGACACCACTAAAATTGCTAGCCGTTTTGTCTGTTTTGTTGTTTCTATAATGGGCCAAAATGAACAAAATGAAAGTGCATGTAAGATACACAACGAGTTTTTCTTTAATGTGAGAAAAAAATAGCGTGACCGTTTATTTTTTTTCATACGATAATTTTTATCATCAAAGTGATTTTTTTTTATTTAACGACTGACATTGCCGTTTGCCATTGCACTGGTTCTAGTGTCTTTCCACAACCCATAATATTACTTACCTACATACATGTACCTACGTGTTACTGTACAAAACTAAACAACTGTGCTTGACACAGGTGAATTTCATGATAACCAAAATGCAATGAATGAATAACAGAGTCCAAGCCAGAAAGAAAGCAGAAATATTAATTGCACTCAACCCTTTTTCGTTTCAGCATTGACGATGAAATACAAACCATAAAATTTTTTACTGGGAGGATTTAAAGTATGAGTTAATAAGCCAAGTCCCACCATAATGCAAAGATAAGTTTATACCTACCTCTAGTCTTGCAAAGTAAGCATGCATACAATTGTGTGTATCTACCAGAGTGTGTTTGCATTTCCACTTTTCACTCTGCTAGTACTTAAGTCCCATCACATGGATCAGTTGATAAAACTTTCGAATGCACATAATAACTCGGCAGACTCATCGTAAATTTAAAATTGCGTTTTGCATTGTGCCCACTAGCACATCAGCAAATACATAACTTAAATATATTATGGTACACACACTCAGCAAAACAATCAGCACAACAATGTCCACCCAACCGTCACCAAAATAATGTGCGCTGCTGCTGTTGTGGCGTTGGCGTGGCTTAGCTTGTACGCAATTGTAAAAAGGGAAATGTCTAGCTTGACGTATGTTAACTCAGTTCTTTATGAGCTCCGTTTTTTAAATGTCCATTTATTATTGTAAATCACACAAGCAAGCGGCATACAATGCATAATAGGTGGGTATGCATGTATCTACTCATGTCATCATATACGTGCTGCAGGTTATATACTGTCGGAAACCGTATGCATTTTGACTACTACTACTACTACTTTAATAGACATTGGATTTGAGAATGAAATCGAGAATATTCTGTTTCTCTAAAGAAGGTGTTATCCGAAGCGTATCGAAAATCAAAAACGTAGCAAACAAAAAAAACGTATCGTGATGTGGGCAAGGAAAAAAATAAGCATTATCTTAAGCAGCAGTAGTTGTGTTGTTGTGTGCAGCGTTTAATGCTTTTTTCATTTACTGTTATTGCCTATTATTGTTGTTTTTATTGTTTTCTAACTTTACTTATATGGCCACTTGTTTTCGATTTTACACTACATACTTGCCTTCTGGAGTTTCACCTTGAACCACAAGAGCATGCAATATAGTTGCAGGTATATGTGCCTATATATCTAACAGGGGGGAAGGGACGGATATAGCAAAATAAAATGCACCATATTTATATAACAGATTTTGTAGGCTCGCGGACCACAAAAATTTAAAAAGAAGGAAGCAAACATTAAAGCGAAAAATGTAGTTGGTTAGTAGTAAATATGTAGTCAGAGCAAGTTCAGTAGCACTTTTCTTTGTGTATGCATACCTAAAAGGGGTAAAGAGTTTAATAACTACCTTTTATTTAAACTTGATTCTCTGACGCATGCGCATGCGTTTGTGGGAAATGCAGTAGTATGTATTTAGCTTCACAATGATAATATGTTTTAATGGCAAGTCACATTAAAAAGGCGAAACGTCATAGTTGTTAAAAGGAAAATAGAAAGTCACCACTACTGCACTACTACTATCACTGCCGCCGTTATGAACAACATAAAAAAACAAACTAGCATTTTAACATTCAAATAAGTAGAAGGAATAGTAGATAAAAAAATATGCGTCAACTTGTTATGTGGCCATTGCTTCTTTCATGTTTTGATGTCTGATTGTTTGGGATGATGATGAATGGAGTG
Organism: Lepidocyrtoides sp. E14; assembly: GCA_027743805.1. Classification (NCBI taxonomy): domain Eukaryota; kingdom Metazoa; phylum Arthropoda; class Collembola; order Entomobryomorpha; family Entomobryidae; genus Lepidocyrtoides; species Lepidocyrtoides sp. E14. Next base: position 7,154 of record JAHZMZ010001168.1, on the reverse strand, counting down.
GATATTTCTGCGTTTGACTTGCAGAGATTTGTTAAATTTTGAAGAAACGTGCCGTATGGGATTCCCTTTCATTCTATTAGCCATGCTCTCTCTACAAAAGAGCTGTATCGAAATCATATGCAAATGTCTAGGGGAATTTACCAAGTCATCGTTTATCCTTCTAATCATTCATGGGTACTCAGTAAGCACCTACTATCTTCATGATGGTAATGTTGGCGTACGTGTCATGAAGTAAGCTAATAATGCTTGCAGATTGGATGAAAAGTAGCAGTAGCAGGTCACATGCATTTCTTCTCAGAAGCAAAAATCAAGAATAAAAACAAGATTTCAAGGCAATGTCACATTAATTGCCATTTTAACGCTTTATTGATGGTTGTTGGAACGCTACTGAGCATAAGTTTGTGCACGTCGTGTGTGCAATAATGGTGATGATAATAATGATGAGCATCATCATCAGCATTCTCGAAAAAGTTTAAGTCGTCAGCAAAAGAGCAAGGACTGTGCACATCCGCAATCTGTATCCGTCTCTGAGCTCCGCTTATCATCATCACCATCATCATCTCTTGGAAAATACACCCTTAAAAACCATTAGTCTGCTGAGCAGCAGTAACATCATCCTTGTCAGAACACCAGCTTAATACCATTTCAGCGAGATACCTATGCAGATATTGTTTTTTTTTTTTTTTTGCTTTTCTTCTTTCCACGAAATGCTTGAACCGATTATCTTCATTCACATTAAAACTTAAACTTGCAAACCGGAGCAGCATAGTGTTTATTTTTTTTTACTGTAATTTGTGCAAGTAAAAGTGTTTCACATTTCATTTGAATGTATACCTACACATGTATATGAACAGGATTTAAAATTGCAAAAGTGTACCCACGCAGTCATTAAAAAACAAGGGACTTGTGCCATCCATCCAACCCATATCCGTTTACATTATGTACATGGTTTTAGGTATTCCTTAACAGGCGCAAATTTACTATAATTATAGCATTATAGCTCTCAAAAAACGCAAGCACGACTGCTGAACTACAACTTACAAGTCATCAAATAAATTATATTACGAGCTTGATCACGCGACATGAAAATAATAATAATAACATGCAAGTAGTGTGGTTTTAATTTTTATTATTGCATGCGTGAGCGTGGACCTAATTCCTTAACTTAACCGTCAAGAAAAATATGGCACATATAATGCCATTTTTTAACCATTATTTTCCTTCTCGTGGAAATAATAATTATAATTTTTAATACGTACACTTCATTCATGCACATACATTGAAGATAGTAAAAAAGTTGTGTGCTCCTTCTGCATGTTTAGTTTTTACTCGCGATTTAGTTTCATTGAGACGAAGTATTTATTTTTGAAGTTCACTAACTCAAAAATAACTTATGATACCTTTGCACATTAATAGCATTTTAATAATGGCATTGATTACAAAACTAAATATTTCGACCTCCCATAAACTCTCATCGCCATTAGCGTAAGAAGCAAAAAAGTGCGTATATTTTACAAAAATTTAGAGTGTGTGAAATACAGTAAATGAAAAAGAAAGGCCAAAGGAAGTTCATATCAAAAAGCTTACATACTTTGCATTTTGTAGAATGTGCGTGATTTCTTAAATGCTATGCATCTTTATCCGTGTAGAGGAACAATTTAATAAAAAGATAAAGTTTCATTTTTTTTAAATAAAAAAGGTACAGTAAATATAGCAAATCATAACCTTCTTTTATAATAATAACGTTAATTTAAAGAGTTTTCTTCATTTGAGGTTTTGAGAATTGAGAGTGTGAAAAATGTGCGTTTCGTATTAAGTTTTCGTGGCATGAATAATTGAAGGGTACGGATGTAAAGAGTATGATGACCCAGCAAGACGAAACCTTTTTATTGTTTTTATTATTACTGTTATTATGCATTTGCCACTTTATTTCTATCATTTTCTTAATTTCCATTTTATCTCTGATAAAATTGTATCATAATGCATTTTTGTACTCAATTTTAAGTAATATTCTTGTTTTTTTAAAAAACGAAATCGTTTTGTAATACCTATTTATTGAAATGAGGTGATGCTGATGACGGCAGCTGAAGATGATGATAATTGATAAGCCTCCTTGTTTTTATAGTACACTTTATATTTATCAACTCTATTCCATCTCTTAATCTCACATCTGACTTGCTTAATTAAACATTTTTTTGATGATTTGAAAAATGAAATCACATTAAGTTAAATATTCTATCGGTAGGCACTGATACGTAATGATAATATTTAGATTTTTAACTATTATGTATGTATACGCTCATATGCAACTCAACAGCTAAAATTAAGCATCAAGCAATTTATTTTTTAGTAGCACACCACGGCAAGCCGCAAGCCTTTCATCTTCAGTTGATCCCTTCGTAGGGAAAAAACTGAAGTTGAAACAATAAATACTTACACACCACCACCACCACCTCGTATTATCATCATCATCATCATCACAATTTGTTGTTGGTATCAAAGTGAAAATACCTAAAGAACATTTAGATTAGTAAAGAATCAAGTCAAAAGTAGGCCGACCGCCGCCGCCACCACTACTGCTACCATTATTACCACTACTGTACTCAACCAAAAAGGGGAAATCATTTTGTTTACAAGCTTAACTATATGCTTAAGTAAATTCACTTTGCATTCATGATTTTTGCATGCCTACTTATTTATTATAATAACAAAACTAAAGATAACAAACCACACAGAACAAAATCAGGGAGCGTTGAAAGAGAAGTGCAACAATGCACATTACGTATCACCTTGTATATATTCATATAATTGAGTTTACTCTCATTATTGTTACCATCATCTTCATCAAACGGTCTTTTAAAAAACCTATAAATATATTATTACTAATTGTATTACTTTTTTATACTCAATTAACGTAAACAGTAGCAAAGGATATGTTTTTTAAAGAAAACAATATGAGATTTTACTGTTTTACATCATGCATGTGCGATCCATACCAGTTGAAAACAGTGGTGTAAAAAAGAAAAACAATGGAAATCAATTCACTTTTCACCGGCAGTTTAAAAACAATAAAATGATTGTGAATTATAATTTCAATTGAAATAAAAAAGAGTAGGCAAACAAGTGAATAAGTAGCAGAATGAAAAAAAATACTGCAAGGTCAGTCCATTGAAAAACTAATGCTGCTATATTTCTTTCATAAATTCAATCATCATATTTATCATCATCCAATAATGCTGCATATTGTATATTTACTTATAATATTGCTTTTTATTTAGCTGCTGTAAGTGCACCTTCACATTTCACACGTTTTTTTCCTTCAAGGTCTACACTGGCACCCCGTAACTAACTCAAACTTTTAACCAGTGCAAATGGTGATTTTGATAAGTCAAGCTAAAAGGTTTAAAACAATGAAGAGGATGCAATGCAATGGTGGGATATCACTGGCACAGCCAGCGGTGAGGAACTAAACATGTGTACTACTGTGAACATTTCTACATCAAGTTATCTCCCTGATCATCATTCATTACTCATCATGAGAGGAAAAGTGATGACCTAGAACGAAGAAAGTGAAGTGAATGTCTATAAATATATCATGGGATTATAATGATGCGAGTTGAACAAAGAAGAGAAGTCATCATGTTTAACACGAGTCTTCAATAAATATCTACAGCTATCATTGATATCATCAACATACATCGTCTTCAGTACTCGAGCATGTCTTCTTGGTCTTTTTCATTTCATTTTAATAATAATATCTCGTGTCATTATCAAATGCAAATGTGAAACGGCAAGTAAATTAGATATACTATTATTAAGTACTTAAAAAGAAGTCAGTCAAAGTGAAGAGTATAAAGAACGAGAGCGTGTGTCAAGCGTACTTGCTTGATAATGAACGAAAAGATGATGAACTTTTCATAATAATCAGGTATACAGGTAGATATAGCGGCTCTGACAGAAAGGGAAAAGAGAGAGGAAGAGGAGACGGATGTCACACATTTTTATTGTCTGTGGCCAATAATCACAGCGGGGGATCAGACGAAGACGACGGAACAGGCTATGGTAATGCAGAACATGTTCAATAAAAAAATGTCAAGTGAGCGTGTGCAGTGCAATGAAAATGAAGATGGAAAGTGCATTTTACAGAAAAAAGTGAAGGATGACTTGATTGCTTGACCGTCATACTACCGCTAACTAACTTAATCAATTGTGCTGTTAAGATGAGAGCATTTCATTTGATTAATGATGGTGATAAGATAAGAATATTTAAGTTGTATTTTTTTGTTGAATTTTGCAATTTTGCATGTTGCATTGTCGTATGTTACTTTTTGCAATTTAGCTGTTCGCGTTCCTACTTACATATTTAGCCACTTTAATTATTATTAGCATTTTGCTGTTGGACAATTATTGCACGCTTGCTTCTAGACTATTTGGCTTTGACCTTTGAGTCTCTGCTTTTTATATTTTATGAAGGTGGCGATGACAAATTTCTCAACACGCGACATTCACTTTTTTTTCTTTAGTAATTTCTTCTGTATTGTATTCATACGTCGGACTATTACATTATTAAAATGAGCGCATACTGACTAACGGTACTAAACCAGGTAGAATTTATATAAAAGCATTTACTTCTTTTTATGCATGTTCTACGAAAGCGAACAACAATTTCATTTTGTTTGCACAAATTATCTGTCAACAACTGGCAATCAATAACAAAAATAAGCTCTAATCGTCAGTTTCACTTTTTATTGAACATGTCATAAATTACAAATGACGAAATGAAACATGACAGACAGACATCATATTATTTTACATAAAAAAGATATTACTGATGCATGATTAGAGGACATATTGTTTGTAAGCAACAAACTCCAGATTTTTCAACTTTTTATTCCTACTTTTTACTGTTTGTGATTATTTGCTCAACAGCATATTATAGTCATATAAAATATAGAAGCTGAAAGTTTTGTATTCATTTAATTACACAATCAGCAATCAAAAAATAGTTTAACAACAACACATACAATAATAAGATAGTAAAAAGAAGGTGTTAACTTTTGGCTTGATGGTGGAGAAAGAAAGACAGAGCAAAGCAAAAAGGAAAAGTGAATATTTAATATAGTTTGTGTTGTTGTATTTTTTATTATTATTATGTTTCATAGATTATAGATATACTATTCGTCATTATTTACTGAAATTCATAAGAATAATAATAATCATAAAGTAGTACACCAACTACTACTAACAATATTATTATTATTGCAGTGCAGTGGCAATTGTCGGTAGAATACAAATATAGCCTTAACCGTTCTTAGTTTTATAATAATAAATTCATGTATATTATGCGCCCAGTCAATATTATCTGATTTTAATGGGGTGCGTACACCTGCGGTAATGGCATTTTATAGCACTTTAATGATGATAATACTATCAAACGGTAACGTTTATTAACTGACCAGTAGTAGTACAGTAAGAGCTTCTACTGTTGACTGCTATCCATCACACACAATAACTCTTTATGACGGCGATGATAATGACGATAAAATGAAAGAAAACTTAAAGATAAATACCTATGTGAAATGCGAATGACCACACCAATGTTTAATCCAAAGTCAATTTCATTCGCCAATGATAACAATGGAAGGAGTCGTTTTACAATAACGCTCCATTCGCTAACTAACCCTTTTTTGCTTTGTTGATGCTTTTTTGCTTGACTGTTTTGGCCTTTCAGTTTGGCAATGATGCAAAACGAGTCACAAACATGATTCACATAATGATGATATTTTTGTAGCTACAACAATCTGTCAGTTCAGAAATAAATGAAATTTTACTTTGATGATGATGATGGTTGGATGATGACTTGACCCAAACAAATCACTGTGCTGGTTTAGTAGCAGTGTGGAATGGGCGCGTGCATACTTTATACTGGTGACTTTTATGTTAGGACTTTTATGATAAGATTCCTCGGAAAGTCTAGTGAACCTGATGATCTTTGTATTACATTTTTGTATTAACTAAAAAAATATGGAGCAAGGTGCGGTGAAGTGCAATAATAAGATGAATTACACAAAAGATAATTTCATTGGTGAAAATAATGCATTTGATTCAATTACACATTTTCTTCTTGTCTTTTGATGATACCAAAAGCAAGTATAGCCTTGCTGCTGTCAAGTGTCAAGTAAATCGAATATTTTGAAGATAAAAAAAATTGTGGGTAAAATGCTTCTTTGTAAAAATGACCTTTTCTTCCGATATTACGTGTCATGAAACTACTTAATATTTTAATGGAGTGTGATTTTTATGATGATACAACGGCAAAAAGAAGGACTTTCTGCACAAGAAGGTTGTATCAGGCTTTTGGAACTTTTGTCAATGTGACAATGATATAATGGATGTCACTTATTTTCATGAAAAGCACATTATTCATGCTTAACCCTGCTTAACCCTTTTTTGACAAAAATGTACTTTTCGAGCCAAGCAACTATAAATACTTTGTCATATGTCTGAAAAAAAAAACCAAGAATGAAGCTCCCTCCTGTGAAACTGTCAGTCATAGTGATGGTGATTTGACCATAAAGTCCTTGGGTGCAGGTATTGTACGTGCATAAAAGGTTTTCGAATGAACTGCATTTTTTTTGCATGAGATCTGGGTAAGTAACTGCATCCTAATGCATTATTCTCAATCTGCAATTTATTCAAAGATTTCCACTTTGCCTGCTGTTAAAAAGATTTAGAGCACAGAAGTACAGAAATGATTCATCTGAGAATCAAGACCAAGAATACAAGATTAGATTGGCTTTTCATTGTAAGGTAATGTTTGCAGTTATATTATTATTACGATGATTCCTGAATAGCATGCAAAAAGTACAATCATTGTACTACAATGTAACTGCCGAATGCGTGCAGCATTAAAGAAACTCAAGTGCAAATGCAAAAACCAGTAAAGGGCAAGAATAAATGAGCTTTGTTTCGTATTCGTACAACATTGCAGTTTTTCTTTGGTCATCACATCTTAATAAGAATCATATATTCAAGTCAAATACAAAGTATACAGATATTACTACTACTACCACAAAAACTACTACTACTAGATCTCCAAAAGTTCAACAAAACTGACATAGATTTTTTATGCTTTGCCATTGTGGTAGTAGGTA
>JAHZMZ010001167.1:0-21918 GCA_027743805.1 Lepidocyrtoides sp. E14 | reverse complement strand
ATCAGAGTGACAAATAGTCATTCAGTCGTTGTTTTTTCATTGGGGGTCACATGGAAAGGTATTCAAGCAGGTGAAAAAGAAAAATAAAGTTGAGTTACAACTAGCAACGGCTTAGAGTTTCACGTTCACGGTTTGTCATTGAACAATGGACTACATCATTAGATATACTTTTCGATTCATTTCAAACTGATGTTTTTGGTCCATGCATTTTTTATAGCCTATTAACTTTGAACTTAACAATGTACAGTTGTCTTTGTTTTTGTCATATTGCTGTTGCATATTATGTATTTGTCTTAAAAGTAAATAGCATTTTTTAATGGGACAAAAATCACTATTGGTTAGAACTCACCAAAAACTGATTACAATATTTCATTCATTTGATTGTCTATCTTTTTCTAGATTTAATTGTATCCAGTAATCCTTTTCAAGATGGACCAAACCAAGCTTTCCGAAGCCGCCGCAACACTGTCTACTGCTGCTACAGTTGAACCAATTGCTCAAACGTCTCCATCATTACGTTCCAATAGACTTGCCAAACGTGCATTACGAAGTAAGTGGGAAGCGAAAAGATAAATTTGCAGTCATTACAACATTTTCTCAGTTCTCTGAAATATGATACATCTCTTTTCAGACAGTCGAGTTCATTTTGATGAGGAAGGATTCTTGCCCCCTTTTGAAGAAAATCCAGTGGTTGTGAAAGTTATCGGAGAAGAGCAAAGTCGTACAGTGGGTGTATATCTGGGTTTTCTACAGGAAGAGCACAAATATGAAATCAAGTTTTGCATCCCTATGGACTTGTGTCAGGAATACCTCCTCCCAAGCTCATCGACACATGCAGAGGAAACAACTATCGATGTGTGCAAGAAACCAACTATTTGCAGTATCCAGAAATTGGAATGGTGCAAAGTGGTGATTCCAAATGGAATAACAGCATCATCACCGTTCCGTCTGCAGATTTCAATTGACCTACAGCTGTCCAATCATTCCATGCCAATATTTGAAGACAAATTTACCATAAGGTCTGACGCTGTCCCCGATCGCTTTGTGCATGTTAGCATATCAGCGAAAATTATGGGTAAAGTATTACATAAATAATTTTCCACCTCCTGACAACTAATGTCTGCTAAGTTAAAATAATTTTCCTGGAATTATAAATTTTTCCTTAAACTCAGGTAAGCACATGGGCACCCCCTCCTTGAAAGATGGCATAAGATGTGTTGGACATTGCCCAGTTCCAGATTCGGATTCAGAAACCGAGCAAGATAAGGAGAAGAATTTATCCAACTAATAAAACTTAATGGGTTTTAAAAACAGAAAAGAAAAAAACACACATATAACATGGGGTTCCTTGTTTCAAAGTCATTCACCGTATCATCGTTTTCATTAATACCAAGTCCACACTTTGCCTTCATATACACTTTAATGCAATCCTTCCTACTTTGTGATGTTCTATGGATTTATTCTTCACAGTCGCACAAGTTAATTGTGGTATGTACTTGAAAATTTACAAAACATTATAGCAGTGCTATGATTGTTACAATTTCTATTCTTCATTCACTAATGGTTGTACTATCGGAGGTAATTCCAACTACAAAAGTATTTATTTAAATTAATTGCGCACGTTTATGTTTTTAATTTCTGGTAATAATAAGATCACGTTTATTATTCTATTTATGTCTAGCGCTGCGCAAGTTGTTGTAAGCATTATTTAACAACAGTATCGCTACCGTTGTATTATTGTATTTATAGTTGATGAAAGAGAATTATTCAAAAGTCAGTTTTAATAAAATAAAATACATTGTTGTAGAGTATTGTGTACATTGTACAGTGTACACCTCACTATATAAATATGACCACTTATTTATTGAGTCTTCCCGTTGCTCATGCAAAATCCTCAGAGTACTTTCAGAAGCAAAAGCAATTCACTTTTACCTACTCAGTGCTTACGGCTTAGAAATACAGCTCACCAATAGAGGTCAGTGGAATCATAATATCTAAAAATGATTTGTTTTGTATGGGGTGTACGCAATACGCATCTAGATTACCTATCATATGAAAATGCAACTTTTTGGAGTTTGTTTCCCAAATACAAATCAGAGAGGAAACATGAATAAAATCGCTCAGGTAAAAAGCATACGGATAAGATGATTTGAAAGCTAGGTGATGTAGAAGAATGTTTACTATTAGTATTGCATTGGCAAATATTTACGTTTTGACAATGATACTACTGAATTCAATCTCACAACATTAGAAAATTTACCTGGCATCGTCGTTATGTTATGTATGAACTGTCTAAGCAAAAATACATGCCTAACCGGAAAAAAAACGGAACTTTATTCAAGTGAAAACATCAGTCGCACTTTCTTCGTAAATTATTCCCATCGCATAAGAATGAAAAGTTGTTACTTTTATTTGGTTTCTTCATGAACATTATGTTTAATATGCTTATTTGCTTTGCTTAAACAAAAGGTCAAAAGAGGACACACGTGATCAGAAACAACCAAATAAATTTGATTGCATTTTCTGCAGCAACTTTCTCATAGTCCTTCTTCTTTTGTTTTTTCGCAAGCGTATGAACAACAACAAAAGCACAAAATACATAGACATGATGATTGATCACCTTGAAACACTCTGACATGAGATAAACTTAAGTTGTATATTATAAGAATACAACCACCTGCACCTGCCGCCGTTGTACGCCGCATCCACCTGCAGACTGCCACCTCTCTTCTTCCAGAATTGATTAGATTACTATGTTTTTTNAAAAAGGAGTAAAGTCTACCTTTTCTATTTACTAATTGGTTTTCAACATACTCGTGCAGAAAACTTGCCATATCACGTGTTTCCAATCGCATGTAGGTATGTATGGTTTTCTTTGGCAAGTAATAATGAGTCCCTTTCAATCTGCGTCCAATTGTAGCAGAGAAATCTAGATGCTTTTTAAACACTTTAAAGAGGCAGTCTTGAATCGGACTATGAAAAGTGTAAATCCATGATTTTATAAAGATCAGAGAACCATGATTTATTGACTATTTATAACACTGCCGTTATATATTCGTAAATGCCCCGTGAGTGATATATATGTTCGAATGTGCGATTTCATCACTTGCCGGGGCATTCGAAACAGTTATGAATCTCTATTCAACTATACTTGCCATTACGCACAAGGTTAAAACAGGTTTTAAAAAAATTACTTTTACTGACCTGCTATGCAAGTCAAAATGCAAAATAAGCAAAAAAACTTAGCAGATAGATGGAGTTGTTCATACGATTAAAGCCTTTTTCTAAGCTCATATTCAATATTGGTCTATCGTTGCTAAGTATGTCTGAGCTAAGTACAAATTTATAAACCTCCACCACTACGTTAGATTTTGTCCAGAGAGATACGTCTTTTACATTGGGGCAATGGAAGACACACTTTGCGAAAAAGTAGACATCAGTGTTGGTACTCTGTCATGGAAGATGCATATCATATAGCATGGCCTATGGCACTGGCATGGGTAGTCACCATTCTTCTAAGCCCTCTTCCTAGTACCAAGCTTTTGAAGTACGCACTTAAGGTTTTCATAGTACGGCAAGCTTTCACTTATCATTACGTTGTTCCCAAGTACAGTTAGAAGGTAAAGATGCTATCCAGTACAAGCTCATTAAGTTGGCAACCTGTCTAATTTCATTGTAAATATATCCATTAATAGTAGATTGTGAAGTTCTTTTACATAAAATTGCGGATGAAAGTTTCAACTCCCTTCTGAAATATCATATAAACTTTCAGTAGGATAAACAGTGAGACATCAAACAATAGCAACAGGTGAAGGTGAGCTGACTTCTACCTCTAGTTTAATAAACTAAAATAATTATCAGTGTAGGATACTGGATATGGAAGGCTAAAAGTTTATGTAGTATACTGTGCCATTAAAATATGTATGCTTACCATTTATGCAAACACTTACTACATTAAGTATATATTTATGCACGTATGTATGTATTTTCAAAGTGCATGGCTATGTTTTGTTATGACTTTGTCAACTTTCTCCGTTAAAATTAAGTGAGTTTGCCAGCAACTTTGAAGGAGGGATTTTCCGCGAAAACAGCTCCAGATTTCAATGAATGTTAAGTAAAGTATACGAAGCAGAAAGAGTATTTTCATTCTAAAAAAACAAGTAAGAAGCTTAAGATATGAAACTTAAAGGTAGAACAGAAAATATCTATGCATGCTCCAACAGAAGTTACAGAACAAAGCCTTGGTCCTGTAGCGACTTCTTCAAAGGCATAAAATAATAAACGGTAAAGTAAAAAGTGCAAGCATATCCGTTGTGTTCATAAGATTATTTTGGAATTAAAATGTTGTATATATTAACCGCAACCTGATTTTGTTAGCTACTAACTTATTGAGGAAAACATTATGTGAGGTGGTCTTTCTCATTATTTACTCATGTGAAGACATCTCTTGTAATCACAAATTTCTTTATGAATGTGATATACTTTTACTGGATACTGGCACTGGATAGCCATACTAGATAAAAACTGCAAAGTGCACATTTTAGGTTTAAGGACATCGCCTTCATGTTGCTCGAAATGAACCAGTAGCAGACTGAAATTCCTTTTGTTGGGTTTCTAGTCCAGTATTTGTGCCTCCGCTTCAACAAAGACAAGCTCCTTATGAGTAAAAGTTCGAAGCAAGATTTTTACATACTTTTGGGAGATAACATACAGTACTAAAAGAGTTAAGCAGTGACAGAAACCCACATTTGCATTCATTTTTCAGAGACTTCTGAGCAAAATAAGAAGCTATGCAAGCGGAAAAAGTGACATCAACAGATCTTCATCTGCTGCTGCCAAAAAATATGAACCTGAAGACAACAAGTTGGTACCAATGCCCATATAAGCGCACTACTGCATCATCATGATACTAAAAAATTAATGAAGCATACATTTGTTCTGCAGGTAGAAATGGAAAAGATTTCCAGCAGAGCAAACAGGTTTATACATTAAGAAGAGAGTTAATTTGCACTTGTAATGGAAGAATATTCTTCTAAACAGCTAGCATTTGACGTAACAAATATATATATATACGACATGCATATATTTACAATTCAAAGTCACGTTGTGTTTTGTGTGCTACTAATATGTAAGTCTTGCATGACTATGAAAATGCTTGGATTCTTTTCATTCTCATATAGAGTTCGTATTGTATGTGTACATTAAATCACGAATTGCGATGACGCTGAAGCAAACTAAGAGAAAGATGCTCATTGACATAATCAGTGATCCGTGCAGTGCAGTATGACATTGTGGGGAAAAGTAATTTCAAGGGATCAGTAGCTTATTTCTTCATCTTATGGTATAAATGTTCTATTATTAACTCATGTTAAAGATCTAAGGAGAAACATTGGAAAGACTTATAACAAAACCAAAGGAAATGAGATAAATTCAGCGAACTCTTCAAAGAAAGGCAACAGCGGGATGCCTACAACCGCACTGAAATCTAAAAAAGAAACAACATTTCTAACACATACGACGAGGAGAAACAGCTTTTCCAAACAAATATTGAAAGAGAATCATCATCCCTATCACATCACAAGCCAAAGCAATGGATATCACAACTCCAATGGCGTCAGGACTTGAAATTAAACATGATCAAATGTCGAAGAATAATGACAATGTACTAACTTAAAGTACAAAAGCACTATCTTCTAATGAAATATATCATGTAAAAGCTTCTATTTTGGAAACCGGTTCCTCGAAAAGTGGTATGTTGGAACTTTCTACTTACTTACATATTTACGATACGCATACGCAGCAGATGTAAAAGCCCAGAATAATGATGACTATAATGATAATACTATCATTTACTACTAAAATAACAAGTAAAAAAGTAAATGGAGATAATGCTGCCAAGTAGTTACTATTTGCTGCTACAAAACATCCACTAAAAATGTACAAAGAAAAGTGCTGTGGAAGTGGAAAGCACCAAGTCTTGGTAAACGGTCTAACAAAAAATTTAATAATGATGTGCTAGTATCAACATTTTCACCATGTTTATAAGGAAGTGATAGTCAGATGAATGAAAACAAAGAAAGTGGAATTAATGATTGTAACATATTCATCTAGTACTGTATGTGGAGGAAATTTCATCCCAACCACCTAGATGAAGCCATTATGAGGTATTGATCATTTTTCACCAGTACGAATCTTATCTTAAATTATGTTGCTTTCAATGCTGATGAATACCTACTGTGCGTTTTGTTTGTTGGTTTATGTACTTATTTTCATAAAAAACACAATTTTCCTTTTCAAGGCATGATTAAATATTTGCTCAAATACTGTTCTTTTACATGTTACTGTTTAGGAGTGTGAAAATGAAAATCCTTAGGTTTCTTTCCTTTGATCAGACAGCCCTTCAAAGATTTCCAACTTTGTGGATACTTAATATATGTCCTTTTGGGTGGAGTTTTAAGTCAAACCACTGTTTTAACCGCTGACCACAGCATATTTCACCTTGAGTTTCCAAGATTTTCGCAAAATAGAAAGGAAAATAGTGACTTGTATGTATACTATTGTCGATTGCCATCGACTTTATCATAAAGCTAGATTGTAGATATGTAATAATAATGACCGGCCCTATTTCATCATGAAAGGTAATAGGTTAACTTTAAAAGCTGAAATCATGTTTACACATTGGGATATTCATGATATATTAAATATCATTGCGGTTTCATCGTATTCACAAAAATTTAAAATCTAAAAAAGGCCCGTTAGTAATGGAGGGAAAAAATGTAATAATTGGCAAACAGCCCACAAAATGCTGCACACCAATGTCTCTTATAATTACAGCCCTTTTATGCAAAGGTTTTTTTCATTCCAAATTTTCAAACCATCCAAAAGCCCAGCAAGAAATCATGTTTTTTTTCAGTATAAGTAAACGTTTAAGAAGACAATTGGTTTTTATCATCCGTTGTCTTTGTAGACCCAGATATATTGTTGTAAAACTGATAAGGATTTATACCAATTTACATGTACAAAAATGGGTAGTAGTAGTACGATTAAATAAAGCCCAAGAGGAGTCCTCCCAGAGGACATACACAAAATAAATAAACGATAAAAAGAAAAATGCTCAACTCGAATGCTAGAAGTACAATTCAATGTACTGTGGTTGAGCAAATATTTACCAGCGACTTCTTTTAGTATTAAGTAACTCGATTATATCATAGACTAGACGCGTTTAGCGTTTTAAACTAAAGTTATGCATTTCGAAAAAAATCCGATTCTTTTGATTTCACTTGTTTGGTATGTAATCAACTGAGCTAACATTTCTCAGAATCTAAATCTACAGAGACAAACAGAAGTCTTGGTTTCCCTCTATATCATACACAAGAAATTGTCAGATCAGGTATAAAGGACTATAAGCCGGATTCAATCTTTTAAGTACTACTTGTAATTTGTCTTCAACAAAGAGAAACTCACAACTTGCTGGAATGGTTGTATAATACAACTTTTATTCATAAAAGAGGGCACCCACTTCAATTTTGAAAAACATTTTCACATTTAAATGATAAGGTACACAGGATTATAGTGGAGAAAATTTCCACATTATATTCTCCCGAAGAATTTTCCATCTGGTACACACTATCTTGTCAATTCCAATCTATATGCATTCCTACGACTATGTATTATATTTTATTTCTGCATGTCGATTTTCTCAGTGCAAGCATATCGAAACATAACATGCATAACAAAGTGTGTGATGAATGTTGAGTACTACGCAGTAGATACATGCAATCCATTGTAGATTAAGTGCATTGATTCCTATCTATCCTACATTTTTCTACCACTTGTCACAGCTATAAACCTACTGTTGTAACCTTATATTTACTAAAGTCAACGTTTTCCACAATACCGATCTTGAAATTTATTTCTCTGTAAAAGTTTCATTTACATTGTTGAAAGGATTGTGGAGTTTGTATATCATTTCGCAGTTACATACATATTCACATGTTTTCGGAATTATTGCAACTGTATAAATGCTTGTACATAAATTATGAATGCAACACAAACATATACACCGAATAAGTGCATGTGTACATTTTTTGAGATTGTTGTTAGTTACGTACATTTTTTCACTCATCAAATTACAAAGATATTTCAGACATGAATCCAAAAGGCTCACTCCAAAAATTCAGCAAAATAATTTCATCCATTTAGCGAAGAATCAAGACTAGGAGATTTGCTGTTAGCCTAACTATTTATTTATTTACTTCAGGAGCTTCCGGCTGTTGATAAATGTATTTGGAGTTAACTTGTAGTGTTTTCAAATTCCCTGTTTTTGTCAAAAACTTGCTTGTTTATGCAGAGCTAAAGCTTTGTATGCTCAGGTTTGACTTAAAATCTAACAATATGCAATTCTACATAGCATAACTAATATATCCTTTTATATCTTATAGATGCATCTATGAGTGTATGTATTTGTGCCATTTTGGTAGAAGTAGGTAAATTAGCGTTAAGTGTGAAAGCAGACTATGTTCGCACAATTCTACTTTTATGTGCTACTCTTCCACCTTATTTGGTACCCTTTTTACTAAGGGGATAACGTCATTAAAATAGCTTTCTGAAGTCATGCAAAGTTAATGAAATAAATTGCCATTACTTAGTTGGTCACAGCAATGTCTTGAAACTTGCAGATCTCGTTATGATACGAGTGTTGACTAAAAGTGTTATCACACTGAGAAGTAGAGAGGTTTGAAGTTTGGCTTGTCTCTTCATCCGATAAAAGTTACCTCTCAGTAAATACGTATCACGTCTATAAGTAAAAGTAAATATGACATATTGCTCATGGCTTGAATATAATGCACTAGCGTAGCATTTCTTCCACTTATATTTGCTTCCCTTAAGAATGTTAAGCTGAACCCTTTTATTATGTTTTCCACAATTCAGTGCCAATATATAACCCATTTCGGTTGGGGTCAAGCAGACCCTTTTTGAAGATGAGTAGGTAATAGTATCTGAAATTTTAATGATGTTACCTACTCTTGTCTATATCCCTATACCCAGTATTCATGCTATGACTGTAGAGATGTGTTTGAAACGCTGAAATATTTTGGAAACTTTAGATGGTCTTCGATTGATAGGCAATCTACTGACCGATATACAAAACACAATGTCAATTATATTCTCAAAATGGGTGCTCAATTATTTGATATTGGAATATGGTACCTTCAGCAGAGCTAATACGGCAAACATCTTTTGAATGTGATACGTCACATTATCTGAGAAATCGGAGAAAGTTATAAACATTCGGTAGTGCAATATACGTATTAATGTACACAGCGCATATGCAGATGCGAAAAAGGACAAGAGCTGTAATCAAGTAAAAATACCAGAATGGGGTATTACAAAGTCGAATGTGCAAGAATCTAAAAGATTATATTTACTGCAGTGAAAACGACATGAAAATCATGATATTATGACGATTCTAGATTCTAAAAAATAAAAGGAAAGAGTTTTTAAGTATGAATTTTTCATTTCTCATAAGCATTTTTGTATACATGTAAAGAATGTTATTGAGGTGCAAAATGTTTTTCTACTACGAAAAGCAGCAGAGGCACTTCTACGTAGAAATAGGGTTACATAGTAGTACCATACCATCAAAAGAAGCTGGAGAACATCAAATCTTCAGTCCTTGAATACAGCCGGCGTTTGGACAACACGATAGCTAAAACTGATATTTCGCTTTAGCAAGTTTCATTTAAAAATGTCATCATTATCAGTTTCCTTCAGCATGGTTGTCTTGTTGCTTTACTATACAAATCTACAACGATATATTGAGAGTCAGGGTTTCTTTTCATTCGAATAAAGGACTGAAAACAGAAAGATAATGTTTAATTAAATGTGACAATACGATTTCATTAGCTTTTATGAATAAGCAAAAATGGTCGTAAATAAGTGTTAGATTACTTGAAAATGCTGCCATACATTTATTTGCTCGTAATATGACGTATGTACATATATGTGTGTTTATGTTTGTATTGTAGGTCAACAACACATCAAATATACTCGAATGAGAAAGATATCATTTATAATTTAATACACAAGAATAATGTAAATACACTGACATTTATTTTACAATGACGTAGCATAAATACGTTTGCTTGTTAATAAGAGACACATACTTAGGCATAACAGCTAACAGTGTCAGTGACACTGGTATGAACATCTTCCAAATGAATTTGAAGTAAAGATATGAATTACATAGAAGGAATTAATTTAAAGATGTAACACTCCAGGGTATTATAGTACATTTAATGCTTCAGTTGCATATACACTTTATAGAGTAGCTATTTATGTTTAATTTAATCGCACTATACTATAATACTCATCAGAATGAATTAAATGCATCTAACAAGGTATGTTACTAGGATGTAAAAATACATGACGGGGTAAAATGGACCACTAGAGGTTGAGCACAGCACTGGGAGTACAAATAATGTGTTGTTTTTAGCCCTACATCAAGGGAGAAAGCCAAAATGAAAAAAAAACCTTGGATTTGAACCTTTTAACATCCCAGGTCAATACAGCGACTAAGCATTTCCCCCCTCTTTGTTTTTTTCCCTCTTGCTACTTTTTCCTAACGCTTCTAGTTCTCATTCAGCATTGTAGAGCTAACGTAAGATTTTTTCGTGCAATGTAATGTACTAACTCGAGTTCCTACGAATGGTGTACATTTGTACATACGAGTACACTTTCCGCTCAAAACTCTCACCATTTGAAAGCATGGTCCGAAATATGAAGCTCAATTTTTTTCAAAATTCAAACGCTAACTTTTTATTTCCTTGTTCCTAAAATGGTAAATGACGAGTAGAGTAGAAAGAAAAGAAGGTAGGACATTCATGAGTAAAAGCAACAACTTAACACCCAGTGTTCGAAACCACCTCTAATGGTACATCTTATCCCCATTCACACCCTCAACCTTACCTTGTAAGTAGACCATCTTCCTCCGCAGGCTTTAAAAAAGTAGTACTAGACAACACTACACATACATACGTTAGTAGAAGTATTACATACATTGTTTTACGCAGCTACACACGAGCCATTTGCTGTCACAAAGAGAGAGTACCGGGTATCCATTGTTCAACGTGCTGTGAGTGACTACTATGAATTCTTCTGGTTTCTATACATCATATAAATAATGTTCATAATTAGATTTATGCAGTGAAATAATCGTAATAATTAATTAATAATAATAATTAGATAATCGGTTATCCGATAGCGTTTTCTCTTTACTCTTACTACCTATAAGAAGGGTACGGTGGAACGCATATACTATATTAAAAATACGTTTGCGTACATTATAGTATTATTAAAACAATCGACTATGCTACTCAGGACCATCAATATTCAATAAGAACTCCATAAATTTTCCTGTGTACGCGAAAAGTTAGCAGTATTGAAAAACGAAAACCATATTTTTACTATCTCTCCCTGATTGTCAAATTTTGCTTTGTATAACATGTCCTATGTTAAGTACCAACGAGAGTAAGTTTACGAAGTGCAATATAAAATAGAGAGATTCAACCTGATCTCTTCAGCCTAAAATGTAGTAGCAAACGCAATATGGTAAGAGTCTGGAAACTATAATACAGCACGGAAATCCGATTCTATCAAAACAAACAATATTGCGGCGTATAGTATGACTACGCTTTACACTGCGTGTAAAGTCATGAGTTACCAGAGACCTAGATTAGTTTGTGTATTTACTATGCACAAAATAATGCCATACACTGAGGGGCGGAGGCGGAACTAGTGGACGAAAAAATCCGTTTAGGTATTTACTTAGAACTACAACATGGAGTTTTTTAATCTAGAATGTAAACGGAGAACACGACTCACGAATATGTGCTTGGTGCATTTAATATTTATTGCGTTTAGCGCCTTGAATTAAGTTTTTCTTTTTAAATTTGAACGATCGATCATAGAACAAAATGGGAAAAGTACATAAAATACCATGGAGGATTTAGCACATAAAATTCTGATTGACCGAGTTTTACAATCTCTACATTTAAATTCCAAGTCACATACAATCTATCCACTTTAGATACTGGTGGGCGGGCATATCGTAGCGAAGTCGTTCAAATTGACATTAAGAATGGTAAAGGTACACAAAGTTCAGTCTGCAATTGAATTCGTTTCGTACCGTTAAAGTAAGAGAATAATGACGACGCATAAGCACCCGCTAATTTAACGCCACTGGTTTACTGGTATCATTGGAATATCATTGGGAGATCCGATGCCCACAAGATGAACTCCACCGTTGTAGTCCCTCTCAATGAACCTAGTGTTTACATTGTTGGCTCTGTAGATAGCTCTGGACAAGTGGGGCCGTGGAGTAGAATTTCTGCATAAAATCCGACGAAAAGCTCTCTGAAATTCTCTAGATGTACACGCGTAAATTACTGGGTTCAAGCAGCTATTGAAGTAGCCGAGCCAAAAGCAGACACTGAAGATCCATTCGGGAATGCAATTTTCACAAAGAGCTCCTGTTAAAAAGGCATAAGTTGTAATAATTAATATACACTGCAAGTAATTTTTAAATAGTATCCTTCCAGTAGTTAGGAAGCATTGAAATGTGAAGCACACCAATAAAATATAATAAGTAATAATTAGTTCGTGTATGTAGTTTAATGCACTTCATTTACTTACGTATTATAATAATGATACCCTTATTATTACTATTATGTATTCGTTTTATCATGTGTCGACTCGCACAGTAAACACATATCGCATGAAACTGTTTGATAAACCACACTAAACAAACATGCAGTAGTTTTTTCCTACTCTATTATCCAACGATAACTAGATCTCTGCAATGTATCCGAGGATGTCAAACTCACTGCAAGGTAGATGCTGTGTGTGAACAAGAGCCATGTAAAATTGCCAAGCATTCTTCATTGTAAAACTATGTGAAGGTAAAGGTATGTTCCGATAGATATGTTCTTTATCCCACCAAGTGGGAAAGTGTTCCTAAGCCATGGCTTGAGCTACGTAAACCCTTCTCAGAAAGTTGCAAAACACGAAGAAGGCTTCCACTGTTTGCAGTTATGGCTGGGGCAAGGTAAGATTAAATTTTGACGAATTTAAGGAGAAGGTGGTGTCCTAAACCACATCAAATGAAATTTGAATTGGCTTATTCCATAAATGTAGCATAAACATTAGTTACGCATTGCGAAACCAAATTTTGAATAATATGCTTGGCAGTGCTCTGGAATGAAATTTATTAATGGTTACCATTTTGGCGGTTTTATATCGCTTATATTTCGAGTATGCAGAAGAAAGCTTAAATACCAGTATCCTAAAATGAATATTTCTTACAATACATAACAACTTTCAACAAATAATCTTAGTACTTATGTATGACTACAGGCCATTATCAACGGTTGTGGAGCAGTTTTTGATTTCGAAGAAAGACCCTCTTCTGAACAGAACCAGCATCATTTTATGTTTTAAGTACTAAATGTAGGCGGTTTTAAACAGTAAACATGCAACAAAGACTTAACACGCTTATAACCGTTACACACATTTCTACTCAAACTAAAAACGGAAGATTCCTCTGTTAGAATATGTATTTGTATGAATCTCGTATGATTACATTTTGTCATAAAATATATTATGTAAATTATAATACGTCTGATTGTCGGTATAAGAGTTGTGTGTGCAGTATAGCTTTAATATTTTTACATGAGCGGGTATCACCGCCAATAATCTAAGGAAAACTAAATAGCAGGAAGACTTTCTGATGATAAACATTTTTTTGGATGGTATTAGAGATTGTACAAAGTTTTCAAAATTGTTGCTTCCGAAAAAAAAGTTTGTGAAATATTATAAGGATGTTAAGTTTTGAAATTAAAACTAAGGATGCGACGAGACTACCATTTACTTAAGTAGCAAGCAGCTTGTGTATTTATTTAATGTTTAACTAAATAGCTATTAATCACAGCGACTAAACAGTTTAATAAACACAATCAACAATGCGCGTGTCATGGCTGTTCATTGACATTTAAAGCTTGCAAGCTTAAGACACAGTATAATTGAGCAAACGAAATGATTAAGTGTATAGTGTATAGCATTGATGCATTTGACAGCAACACAAGTAAAAACTTTCTACATTGTTTAAGTTTAATGTGCTGTTTGAGCAGTTTTTCATTCTGGGCATTTCAAGTTTCAAGAATTCGCTTGCAAACAAAACACAACTATATACAAGCAAAAATATTCTGCCAACAACATGTTTTTTTTGCCATTAAATAGATCAAAAAGAACCTAAAACGCATAATATGATAAATACATACACATATTTTTCTCACGACGACGCTTGATTAATATTTGATGAGACATTTTGATAACAAAGTGGAAAGTAGAAACGCTGGAATTATAATAGGATTACCGACTTTCGCTTCCAACGGAGATTAAGGAAAGCCATTATTTATAAGAATTTAACCAAAGTTTACAATAGAGACATTAAAAACATGAAGAAAACCCTATTATGATGATGTATGCATTCTACGTGTAATTTAATACGTTTACAATTGAAGACAAGTAGCGCAACAATTACAAACAGCAGACATGCTATTAAAAACGAATCGTTTTACTCTTTTCTGCTGCCCTCATTCGTAATACTGCCTAACATCAAGTCAGTCAACCCAACATAACATGACAATATTATGTGGGCAAACACTTTTTGTCAAACATGGGAAAATTACATACATATACACAAAGCAGCAGTTATGCATGGTACACACACGGTACACCACACATTTACTACGCTAAGAAACGTGCTCATGCTCGTCAAAATTTGTTTTTCTCCCTCTTCTCTGTACGCTGTACCTAGAAATCGGGAAGGATGATTGCACAAAGGACCGACAGAACTGAAATAAGACACGCAAATAACAAGTATGCTGCTTGAAACGGAGCTTATTCTTCGTGTTACAGGCAGCGTTATCTCTTCCAAGGTTTGTTTCCGGTGAAAAACATACATATAAGCTGATGCAATGCAACTCAAGTTCCTGCCATTCACTCCGGCAATGATCATGGGAGAAAGAGCGCCGCTATTTGCGAGCTGTTTTAAAAACAACGGAAAATTATATGTGGGTGAATGGTGAATTATGTACAGTGAGCTCATAAATATGAATCCAAACTACTGCATTCCGTTTTATTCCCACCCGCAACGACAATTTCTCTTTAAAATGAAAATATTTGCTCCATATCCGAAAAAATGTCTGAATACATGTGAATACTTACTTTGTATTTATATGTTCGCCGCGCCGTCGAAGATTGTAACACGATTTGTATAGAAAAGAAGCAATAATGCAAACCCAGCGTTGCATTTCACAATCCAAAAGACCAAAGTGCTGAACACGCAGGTGTGCATATGTAGCTATTAACGCACGTAGTATATATTTCTCGGAAACTAACACTGGGCAGCACCTACTGAATATGACAAGGCGTTCTGATGAGCGAAACAAAAGAAATGGAAAGTAGTTTTTGTAATAATATTATTAGGCACTTCATTCCTTCTGATTGACAGGATACATAAAACAGCTTTTACTTTCTCCCAAACTTTGCACATCGTACATTGCCCCGCTTACGAAATCCTTCTTCCAAGCTTTCTCAACACACGTCTCCATTTTTTTTTTTTTTTTTTTTGCAGAAAGATGTCTCAAAATGGAGCTTCATTATCATTTATCTATTGTCTTCTACAATTAAGCGGTGATAAATATTTCAAAAAGTCAGTTTTTGTCTTACTGAAGAGAAATCAAATCGGAATGAAGACATCTTGGGAGATACAACTTTGTTGACTGAAATATTTACCTTAACTGAGCATCCGTTGGAGCATTAGATACTATTGAATCAACCGTGGCCTATTATAAAAAGTCTACATAATTTTTATGACATTGCCTACAAATTTCATTTCTGTTCCTTAAATGCTGGAAGCTTTTTGGGGCTACGGCACGAGTAAAAAATTACAAGGTAAAGTGACCCTTTAGGACTTTCTAAGAACTCAATAATAAATGGAGCATAGCATGTAAGCAAGAATAATGACATATTCCGTTAATAAGACATTGAATTCTATTCCGGCTCAGAACATTAGGTAGTAGTAATGTAATGTATTGTTTGTGCCTAGTATATATATATATATATACATGCATAATGTATGGTAAATTTATATATATTTGCGGTTGTGAACGAACATAATGTTATTCAGGACTGACTAGATGAATCTTTATGTATAAAATATAATATGTTGGAATAAAGTCGTGAAAGAATTTCCACAAACTCATATTCTATCTGGATATTGATTTCTCGTTAACTTTCCCTATTTCCGCTGCATTTTCGCTCTAACCAGTGGCTATGGGTAAAATGATATATGGAATATTGTGATGATGAAAGCAGGAAGAGTGAAAACTGCTACGACTGATGGCACAATGAGAGGAAGAACTAAACATGTTATATTATGTAACTAACCGTTCTTTTAATGGAGTTGGCCACTCAAATCAAATCATCAAAAAATAAATATTATAAGAATCTGCAGTTGTATCGAAACCTTTTGAGGAAAGCAGTGGAGAGTAAAGAGCTTTGAAATTAGTTTTCTAACACATGCAGGAGTAATGTACACATGCCGTGCAACTACTTTCAACTTGCAGTTTTTGTGTTCTTTTTTGTTAGGGTGTGTGTACGAATAACGTCTTAAAGCTCGTTAGTTTCCTGCTTTCACCTTTGTACTCTTTTTGATGTTTGTCTGCTTTATTGATACTAAACGTATCCAATGAAAGTGTATTGTATGTACCAAAACACATGCTCACTTTTCGAATTGAAACTGTTTACTTTTACAGATGAGTACATCCCACGCAACAAAAGGGTTTATGATCACCATCAGTATTATGAAACAAATGAACTGTGATAAGTTACTGGCATTATGCTGGCTTACACCTAAACTCATATAAGACTTGATGCTAACCAAGGGTTAAACGACGGAAATGTAGACAGGAAAGGAAAGTGATTCACAAATGAAGGGCAGACTCGCAATTTATTTTGGCCATTTAGGTACATGTACCATGTACCTACGTTATTGAAAAACGGTTATTCTTGAAAATAAAGCGAATCCTTTGTTCGTGAAAAACCCTACCATTATAATCATGCCATGCTAACAAAAAGTATAGAGTATGTTTCATTTGTGCGGATGGACCTACATAATGTAAAATGCATATATTTTCAAGTCATTCATGTCATTCCTTTCAAACTTTTCATTTATTTTGAATATAAATGGATTCATATATATTATCATTGTTGCCGTTTCCTATTCATGCATTTATTAATAAAAATAATGCCCGGCAAAGATGGATCCCGAAGGAAATTACTCTCAGTTAAAGTGAAAGCTTATCTATCCGTCATTTCAAGAATAATTTAGTAGTCACAATTTTCAGAGTTTTCATCACCAAGCTATTCATCAACACTGCAGATGTTCTCATAATATGTAATATTAATTTACAGTTGCCCCTAATCTAACAAAATGAATAGAACTTACCTATAGGAAGGGCTAAGAAAAAAGGACACCAACAACCTGGAAAGATTACAAGAAACGAGTAAGAGGTTACATTTTTGATCTGATTCAGTACGGAAAACCGAACAATATTTATTATGTTTAATTATTACCTAGGAATACTCCAACGACAATTGCCAACGTCTTGGCAGCCTTTTTCTGCCTTCTAAACTTGGCAATTTTACCGAATCCTGGGTTGAGTTTTCTTTCCGGCGAGGAGGATGGTGGACTTGGTGTAAGTGAGTTGGGTTGAACAGCCGCACAGCCAGGTTTTGCTCCTACAACATCATTGTTATTATGATTATTGTGAGGATGGTTGCTACAATTACTACAATGGGAGTAGTGAATCTTCTGACCAAACTCCTCACCAGGGGGTCGGTGTGACTTGTTATTACTTCCACCATTCTTGCCACCGGAATTCCCATTGGACTCTTGCTGCTTAGTGCCATTTCGTTGGCGTCCGTTGTTGTACGCCATGCATGACCAATTACAGTTGTACTCTGTTTGCGCCTGCAAAGCTTTGCTTCCTTTGCCTCCTCGGTGAGCTCTCAGAACGGTACCAGCTTCAAGCATCGCTGGTGTATCTAGTCCATTTCCACCACCACATCCATCGTCTGTGTGAGATGATAAGGACACCTCAGGACGTGCTGTGTAATAATGGGGTAAAGATATACACACAAAAAAAAAACAGAATGTACCATCACCGTTACTTTCACCAGCTCATTACCAACTTATTTCGTTTTTACAATTTTCTGGTAAATAGACATTAGTACTTGAGACTGCTGCTCCAGTAGCATCTGTAGCCTCTTTGGAGGTCTTGATATTACTATTCCTACCATTTTTGGTAGGAGTCACTTTCAACAGAGCCAAATCTGGGGCTGAATGAGCGCGATTCCCACGTGTGAGTCCATATCCACCACCACCTATCGTACCTCCCATGTGAATTCTTAATGTGACATCCTGTTTTGTCGTTTTCTGTCCACTCTCTAAAAATTTGGTTTGTTTCAATGCAGCCTGATATATTTTCCAGTAAACACATAGGATAATCAACATTGGCAGGTAGAAAGAGCCGGTCGCAGAGAAAAAAACATAGCCCAACTGTTTGTTAACGGTGCAGAAATATTCTTCATTTCCAGGGGGTTCTCTCCACCCAAGCAGCGGACCAATACTTATGGCAAATGAAGCAGTCCATATTAGAAAAATCAAAAATGACGTCCGTTTCCCAACATCTCACAAAATGTGTCACCAAAATACCACCTGTAAGCAGAAAATGAAATAGAAAAGAAATGAATTCCCAGCACAATTCTAAATTATGGTAATACGGTATTGACTTTCACTTCTTTTATTCTAAACGGTTGGTTGTTAGAGGGCAGGGTTACCCTTTCCAATTTTAAAAGTCGATTCATAATTAATTATCATACTAACACGGGCTGTTTCGTTATAGATTTTTTTACCAAGCCGTATGGCAATTTACTACTCCGTCAGTCATTTGTCACCACAGACGTAATCGTGATAAGCTATCATTATCTTTGTGGCAGAAATGTGCCAACAAAATATTGATATGCAACGGGAAGCATTTTTCTCCCAGTTTTTTGTTCCAGCTTTCATTTTACCAGATACGAAATGAGTAGGCATAAGAGGTAGACAAATTTCTATATTTGTTCTTAACTTTCTTCCCAAGGAAAACTACAAGTTCAACACTACCTGAATAAATTTGTCATCATAGACTAATGGTGAAACAACGTGATTCTGGCGATTCCAAACATTCTGAGTTGGGTATTTAAACATGATAACTTATGCGTTAGCACTTTGTACATTGCTGAGTTGCAAATATTTTTAATGTGCAATCGCTATGCATAGATTTACTTTTACTCTACGAAGGAATACATTTTGCTCATTCTTACGACATTCATCATTCTCAACGAGCTCAGTCAGTGGAACACTTTAAATAACTTTCTGCCATCTTGGTAAAGTCTGAAATAGAGCTAAAAGGATTGCACAAGAAATATTCATATTATTATTATTATTATATTTTTCTTATACTATTCCATTTCCACTACCTGGAGGTTTCACATCTAGAGTGATAATAATGGAAAAATGGAAAGTGAAATGAACGTGCTGAGCCTATTTAACAGTCATATGCATACACAGCTCAGAGAAGCAAATCTTTCATCTTCACGGATACTGTTTGTTCTCACGTTAGTCAGAGCCAGTAATGAAAAGGAATGTTGACTTGACGCATGTATCATACAATAATAATAATAATAAAATAATACGTAGGTATCTTGGTAGACTACTATACATTTGGGGAAAGCACCTCTAGAGGCATCAAAAAGGAGAGAAAGAACAGAAGATTTTCGCAAAATTCATCTTCCTGCTTACAGTACAATAGCATTTAAACTGTAGCACACGCTCATACTCTGTACTACAATGTATTTCTTAAGAAAGTTAGACAGCGAGAACGAAAAGTTCTATAGGGAAACAGAAACTACGCATATATATAGTTTTCAAAGTGTAGTAGTAACAGGTAAGTATGCATGTATCTTTTGTACTTCTCTGTATTATCATCATGCTTGCCTGGGTGTACTCTTGTGACTTGTGTGTATCTCCTCAAAGATATTTTTATGAGAAGTGATAAAGTTTATGAAAAAGCATTTCTTAAAACACCCTACTTCCTGTGTCAAAGGCAGAGTATGAAACGTCTTTTATCTAGAGACCCCACACGTCAGTTGAACATTACTTCATATAATCCAGGTTGGTCCTTTCTATCTTTCTAATAAAATAAAAAATACCTACGAAGAAACGACAATGCGCCTCTATTCATTAAGTGCGATGATGTCTCTGACGAAACACGAACAAAGTGGAGACCGTGGAGATGGAAGGAAAGAACAACTCACAAGGAGTGTGCTTGTTGTGAGCTTGTTGGAATAATGGCACACGTATGAAGGGAGCTATAGAGGTAGGTGTCTTCATGCCTGGCACCCTTCATCTTCTCTTTTCCATATTTGCTGGCTGGCACAGTCAGTATTTGAAATGAAGAGTAGGGAAACAGTCTTTACCATTTAATTACTGAGATTGAAATTCTTCTACTGACGCACGCTTCAGTTGTAAGCAGTAAGCACTCACCTTTCCCGTATCTGCCATTATGAGTTTCGTCTAAAGGGGAATTTGGCAGTGTTTACCTCGTTACTCGTGGAGCATCATTTTTTGGCACTTTATGAACTTCTGAATGTTAGCAAAGTATACATATATATTTACCATATAATAACACATGGTATGTATGTAGTGTACACAAAAAAGAAGAATCAACTCATTATTACTTTTACTAGTGAGTAATATGAACTAGCTCTTCCATCATCAGTTATATTATAAACAACAACATTAAAACGTAATGAGTGTCCAGTGCATAAACATCTTCAACTCAAACGAAACAAACATCAATGCCACGCGCGTGTTCCATGTCGATTAGAAGGACGAGGAAGTGGAACGCAAACAAGTCTACTTATCCAACCTTTTCAGTCCAGTATATACCTACCTTTCACATTGAGTAAAAGTTGCAATTAACCAACTAGTCACTATACACACACGCTTATGTAATAATAATGCCTGCACAATCATTTAGCTACCGTAAAGCTTAAGAAATCAGTGGATGAACTTTTAACTTTTATTGTGCCAATACATGTACAGAAAACATTTTTACAGCAGTACAGTAATTAAATCGTAGCCTTGCATTGCTTTAACTTCACAATTCATTTCTCCATTCATGCAAAAGCTACATATAATTGGTATTACCTAATAATATATATATATATAAAAGCATAATTCATAGCTGTGTGCGTGGGAAGGTAAAATTTTTTATCCACAAATGACATTTTAGACATGCATTTATAAGCATATCAAAGGTATAAGTCTAGTGCTACTACGTACGACGTACGTGCTACTTCAAGTAAAGCCAAGTGAGACGAAAGATGAAAGAAATCGGTTGATGTTTGCACCGTTTTAATTTGTTTTACAATGCGTATACGACATCGTTAGTTTGTTTCTTTTAGACATCATTAGTAAGTAGTTCAATCCAAATCACTTGCCAAAGCCATGTGAAAAAGATGTACACAAACACCTCCACAAATACTTAAATACGGAGGATATGAAGAGTATACATATACAACACAAGCGTTTCTCTGCATGTATTTACAAAACTAGCATACACTAGACCAGTTTTATAAATATGTGTGTAGCTGAACGAAGCAGTAGTTCACTAAGGCATGTCTGTTTGTGTTACCTACTACCTCAATCTGTCCTTAAAAACCCATTGAATTACCGCCTGGACGGTGAAA
>JAHZMZ010001166.1:0-12309 GCA_027743805.1 Lepidocyrtoides sp. E14 | reverse complement strand
TGACAAATAAATTTGTGGATTTTGAAACCTATTTGCGAGTAAGTTTAACCAAATTAACGCAACGCAAGTAAGTGTTCAATTTCATTACTTTATGTTTAGAATCTAGACTCTAGATAGATAACGCTGTGCATAATATTCCAGCAAACAAAAGGTAGGCAATAAACCTACAATAACCTATTTACTGTCACTGTTGGCCAATGTTTAGGAGGGCTATCGATTTAACATTTCATAACTTGAGATTTTTATAACGGGCATGAGAACACCAACGAAAGGGGTAATATGTAGAAGGCACCATGACCATGATTCATGATGACCACAAGTTTTGTTTTGCTTTGCTTTGTTACCTCTTTTTAACATGAAATGTTAATACTCATTAAAAAATTTTGATGGCCACGATAACATATCTTGCGTTGTATTTTTTTAAATTTTCTAATAATGTACCATTTTAATCTTGGTTGAATAAAAACTACTACTAATTTATATTTACATCATATGAATAAATCTATCATCTACCATCATAGTTGATAAAAGTCATGCGACCCTCATAAAAAATCATAAAATGACCAGTTACACGCATTATAAAAATTGTATTATCTACTAACTTTTTGTAGGCCAAAGTTGCAGATCGGAAGAGACACGGAAGCTCCGTGACGGAACATGGAAACCGCCAGTGACATACATGTAAAGTTTGCCGGAGGTGAAAAGCAACGACAGGCTGAAACTGAAGTTCCGACGGATATCAAAGAAAAGAGCAATAAAAAGAAACAGAGCAGAACATTAAGAAAAGATGAACTTGACCGGAGCAGAGAGATTAGTTTGGAAGATATTACCTCAGACATTAGTGATGCTCCAAGAGAGCTTAAAGGTGGGGAGATGTGCCTTGTGCAAATATGAAGATGCTGGGACAGGCGGCCTTGCAAGTACAACTCAGGATTATCTTAAGCAACGAACCCAAGAAATTCAAGAGTTTGAATCAAATGCTTTGAGTTCCCAAGAATCGTTGGCTCCGTTTGTAAGTGTCATAATATGCCATTAAACAAAATAATTGCTAAGAAGGGTAGAACACGATTGAAGATAGTTTTTGTGTATTACATTTCAGAAGTTGAAATGGGTCTATGGAAGATTGCCCAATGTAAAAGCAATTAATCTTACTGGACTGTATAAAAATCACATTGCTTACGCTGCATCCAACAATTTGATCATTTACGACTTTGTTGGGAATGAACAACAATGCCTTCAAGGACATGTATGAAAATACCTTACTTTACTTATATCTTTAAAATCTTGGTTTAGATAGCAAATTCTGAATAATTTAAACTATAATTTCTAGAAAAACACTATTACTGCATTAGCTTTCGACAAACACTGCCGTTTCTTTGCATCAGCAGATTCTGGACATAGAAGTTTAATTATCATTTGGGACGTTTTAACTGGGTATGCATATACTTTCTGAATATGAAATTATTTGTTCATGCTACATTGTTTTTAATAATATGCCAATATATTACATTCGTACTAAGCTAAAAACTTTTGTAATTAATTAGAAAAGCATTAAAATACTTTCCTGAGCCTCATGACGGACTGGGTTGTGTCACGGTAGCGTTCACAGGTGTGGATTTCATTCTGGCATCGATTGGTAACGAAGAACCTGGAAAACAGACAGTTTGTCTCTGGGACTTTAATCCTAACAGTCAAAAAAAACTTCCGATAGGTGATAACTTGTCATCAAGCGTAAAGAATAATTATTAGAAAGTACTAAATTAACGTATTATGTATACATATACAGTTTTGATTTATTTATTCATTTTCAAATTTTACTTTTGTAGTAATTGCAAAGTTTCCGCATGTCTCAGACTTACTCAGGGAATTGAGTTTTAATGGCAATAGGCCAGAATTTTTTACAGCGACTGGAGATAAGTCCATTGTATTTTGTACTTGGGTGAGAATTCCATTCAATAATGAATGCGTAAACTATTTAAATAAACTATACAGCAAGGCGTATTACTGCAAAAATTCAAAGATGATCTAATTTAGGTACGCGAGGAAGAGGAAAATGAACAGGAGCCAACGGCAGATTCAATATTTTGCTATAAACCAAGAACAAGAAGTAATTTTATAGCCAAGTACAAACGGTTTTCTAATTCGGTATGGATGAAAGGAGGAAAATGGCTGGTGACCTCCACCATGTCTGGTAGGTTCAATCAATTTGATGTCATCAATTAATTCATTTTGAAAGTAAAGGAATCTATTTATTTTCATTTTGTTGACAGGTTACTTATGTGTTTGGACGCCTCCAGTGACACTTGCACTGGAAGATCCGCCCGATCCCAAGAAAAATGTTCGTGAGTTGAAACGCTACTTCAGGTTAAGCGAAGATGGGCTTACGTCCTTTACTGTCTACAGAGAGTAAGAGAACAGCAAATTTACAGGCCCTTTTTGTATTATGCCATGCCGTCTAATAATGATTTTTACGTCTTCAAGTTACGCTGTGGTTGGAGATGAGAGCGGAATAATTCGTTTCTTTGATCATGACTTGAAATTACTTCGATGGACGAAAAATTTCTTTTTACCCTCAATTCATTGTGTTGAATTTAATCTTTCAGATGAACTTCCCGTTTTCAAAAGGATTTTACGTAAATAAGATTCTCTCAATACTTATAAAGTACACAGTTTTGGACCACAAATAGCTGCGAGACTCTTTCAAATGAGAACCAAGTACTTTCTAAACAGTTTTGATTTTTTTTCAACCAAAAGGTTCAACATTTGACAGAACAAGCAAAAACTACCTTCGAAGGGAAGGTAACAGTCGTGTAAGAGACTACTCGTTCGGCGGAGTAAAAGATAGGGAACTTTCAATGACAACTATTTCGCGACCAATTATGTCGTGCACTGACTTTATATTCTGTATGCATTTTAAAATCAAAATAATTGCTTGTAAAAAGTATGCATCATGATGACAGTAACTTAGTTTATTTGTGTTTTTTATACAGCCGTATCTTCGGGGGATATTTACTACTATCATTTTAAACAGAATCAGGTGGATCTACTTGTAAATGGAACTCCAGGAAAATTTGTGACATGTGATGTTTGTCCTGGATCGTAAGCCAATTAATCTCACTCAAGATCACAAAAGGCCAACTATATATTGTGTGCATCCATTTTCAAATGACACTATGATAATAATATGTCAATACCCGTTTTAGGAACGATGTGGTCTTTTGCACTCGAAAGGGTGAGGTTCATGTTTATGACTTTGTCACTCACAAAAGGGTGTTCTGCGACCAGATTTTTGTCGGTACTCACAGAGTCAGTACTATGAAATTCCATCCAACAGGTAATCTTGACCTTGATTGACACCATCAGCAGAATGATCATCCCATCAAATTTTCATGCTTGCGTAACCTCTGCTAGTTTGTCTCTTTTCTACGCAGGACAATTTCTCAGCTTTGGTCTTGTCGATGGGCACTTGTGCTTCAGAAAAAATTTCTCCTGGAAGACTTGTATTCAACCAATGTCTGCCGTATCGAGTCCCATATTAAGGATAGTTTTCTCGGAAGATGGTCTCTTGTTAAGCTACTTTGTAAAACGACGGACTCATGACAAATCCCACTTTTTACTATAACTTTTCAAGCAAGAGTAGATTAATTGTAATACCCCCATATATGTTTTAGACGAACAGCAGAGTTATGGTCCTTTTAAAGTATTTACCAAAAGCCAGGGCTTACACACTTTTGGGAAAGTGTAGAACGCATCAATTGGATATCTGCGATGTACAATTTTTCAAGGATCCAAATTCCAATAAGCAACGGCTGTTCTCTCTCGGTCTTGATCGTTATCTTATCGAATATGATGTCGAAAATTGTAATTCAGGTGATCCCAAAGGCCTCAGAGTTTTGAAAATACTACGACTGGAAGAAACTTGCCAACCCACTGCAATGGTCTTTGATGGTCCAAGTGAATTTGGTGTAGATTGTATAACATTTTCAAATACATTGGTCAGTAAATCGTATGATCATTTATAATTTTGTATGAAATCACATCATATTACTAGACTGAACAAAATAAACTTTCTGTCTGCAGAATAAACTGAGATTGTTTCAGTACAACGAAGGGAGAGTCCGTGCTACAGTTTCTGGTCCAGTATTTGGACGCGAACATGCAATCAACAGAATGATCGAGTATCCAGCTCAAATGTCTCCCACCCGCTTTAAAAAATTTATAATTTTTGTGCGAGGAAATAAATTGGGAATAATTGACACCCCACTAGGTACCCAGCTTCAGTGACTTTTATAGATGTTTGTTTATGAAATCCTCACTTTATCATATTCTGTGCAATTTATAAAAGATGGAAATCCTCACAAGTACATGGCGGTTTTGACTCATCCTGGACCAATCGTCGAAATATCTGTTGTTGCTGCAAAATCTCAAATATTCACAATTGGTCATCAAGATAACACCGTTTTCCAATGGCAAGCATCAGTGCGCTCAGTAGAGGCTACAGTAATCATGGGAGGTTCTGGTGTAACTCCATTTTACTATAACCTGAGAAGGAATTGGGGTGGAGCGTGTCAAGATGTTGTAAAGGACATTGACTTGATTTTCTTCTTCTTGAATTTGAAGCGCGTGGACACCCAAACCGACATTTTCAATATAACTAGAACTATTCGAATATCTGAGATTCCTGCTGTATGCCGTGCCTGTGGATATTTTCCGTCTGAATATGAGGTAGTGTGGAGTGAAAATTATTTTAATGACTCTAATTTTGATACTGATGGGGTTAAAATTTTGAAAGATAATGTCATAATGTGTAATGGGTTTATTTGTCAGGTTGATTTGATGATAGATGAGGCACGACGCATTAAGATGCTTGACCAACATTACACGGACGACTTCACGACTGAATTCTCATTTGAAGACTTTATAAAACTTTTCAGTAACCATTATTATAGAATATCCGAGTCGGAAATTGAAGACGCTTTCCGCTACCTTGGCTTTGAGGAGAAGGAAGACCCGTATATTTGCCGCTCTGACTTTGTTTACTTTCTCACAACGGAAGGTGATCTTTGTCACTCAATTTGCCACTTGTATACTTATATTTGTTAGCCTGTACATGGTACGCTTAATTATTTTTGTCATTATATTGTTAGGAGAAAAATTAAAGTCACACGACTATCCCATTTATTTCGAGTCCATGTATTTGGACCAATCCCTCACGGTATTCTCAGATATACACTGCCATATCAAGGCAGCTGAAATTTCAACTTCCTCAGAAACTGATTTAACTGGACAAGATGGAGACTCCAATATTGATGAAACAGTGGTGGAAGAAAGCTACTCCTCTTCATCAAGTTCTACATTGACTGCAGATATGGACGATGAGGACAGCGCTGAACTTCTTGGGTCAAAAGAAAGTAGTGAAGGGAAAGATGATAATCAGGAGGAAATGAACGATGATGATGATGACGATGATGATGACGATGATGATGAAGAGGAAGGAGCCAAGGAGAAAAAACCACCCAAAAAGAAAAAAGAAGTGCCAGTAAAAGAAGAAATAATTGAAGAGGAGCCTGTGGAGGAAACTGACATCACTGAAAATAATGACAACAGTGACCCGTCAAAGAAGGTAGGCAGTACCGATGATAATGTAATTAGAAACTCGTTTGAATCGGGCGGACAAGATGCCGGAAGTGGTTTAGGGGATGAAGAAGACACAGAAGAGCTTCAGGATTTGCCAGAGGTTTAAATTGTTTTTTACATTTGAGTGCAAAAATAATTTTTAGATTTACCAGTCACTCCGGGAATAATGGGTAACGTTTTGTTGTAGAGAATCGATCTGAGCTTTTTTCTTATCAAAATGGTCCCACCAGAATGCCAACAAACAATACGCTGGCGTCCAGAATTCAGACAGAAGCGAACTAGAGATTTGACCCAGAGACCGGATGTTGAAAGGAAAAAGCAAAACCAGGAATACTATGACACGCTCATGAAAGAGCTTATAGATCCAGATTTTCCTATTCACAAAAAGTTGTTGAATGCGTTGTACGCAGAATATTACATGGAACATGGAAATTTCTCAGTACCGGAAGAACTTCAGTATCCAGGTTATGGTCCATTGAAAGATGAGACATGGTTTTTGGAGGAAGGGGAAGAAGACATTACGAAACATGACGACTACGACGACGACGATGATGATGATTTTGGACGTTCACGAGCATCTGCGGACGCCAGAAATGAAGAAGAGGATGATGAAGATGGCAAGAAGAAACGTAGGAGCAAGCGTAAGTCTCAAAGAGTTTCCGAGGAGGAATTCATGGGTGAAGGAGAAGGCGAACAAGAATATAGTGGTGAAGGTGATGAAGAGGAGCAAGAAGTGACTGGAGATACTGGAGAAGAAGAGCAGACAGCAGCAGCAGAAGAATTTGTAGGTGAAATTACTTTGCCAATTGCAGCTGCTATATTTCAAACCTTCAAATCTGACGAGTATGAAATTCCTGGAGAAGATGAAAGTACGCACTATCATTATGAAACGGAAGAAGGTGAAGATGCCAGCGCATTTAGTTCACCTTTCTCCGTTACTGAACAACCAGCATCCGCAGCATTTAGTCTTGAAGAGGAAGGTGGTAGTGAAGATGATGGAAGGACCGGTATCGTTCCAGGTTACAACTCTGACAACACTGATTACACCAGTGATGTAGAAAACGTGTACGAGGAGGAGGATGTCGCTTTCATACGAGAGGTCAACGAATCTTTCAGACCTGAACAGCAAGATGATGGAGCGGTGAAAAAGGAGGAAGGATAATAATGATGATCATCGGGCGTAATCAGAGCGTCATTTTTTGTGCTATGTACCATACGTGTTAAATCTTGTGTGCAATTTAAACCCAAAGAATGGCAAATATTTCAAGCCGGTTAATTTCTCAATTATAATACAATTTTTACACACAACAACGTTGAATGAAGTGTCTATATGTTATTACAATACACCGCTAATAATATGCACAATTGATTATGCCAGAGTTGGTCTAGTGAAGACGATCATACTATTCATAAATTAATTTTTTCTCATTCATTCTATTCATAAAAGTTGTGCTTTTGCAAGTTGCAACCTCACAAGTTTACAACTTTCAACCAATATGCATTACATTGCATTTATTGTCAGAACTGAGTCTTACAAAATATAGCTAGCAATTAACATTATTATCAATATAATTAAGTTTGATGAAGTGAAAATATTAATTTTTGAATGTGTAATATACACTTGCACGAACAGCACTGGTGACTGTTCGCCCCAACAAAGACTCAAAGCACTGGCAAAGGCAGGTAAGGTAACTGTGTGGAGGAGCCGGAGGAGGGCACAAAATTTTCCTGTA
Organism: Lepidocyrtoides sp. E14; assembly: GCA_027743805.1. Classification (NCBI taxonomy): domain Eukaryota; kingdom Metazoa; phylum Arthropoda; class Collembola; order Entomobryomorpha; family Entomobryidae; genus Lepidocyrtoides; species Lepidocyrtoides sp. E14. Next base: position 4,939 of record JAHZMZ010001166.1, on the reverse strand, counting down.
TTTATGCATTGATAGGTATGGGTAAAATAGGTTATGCGAAAGAAGAACGGCCTAGATGAATATATGAAAGTTGGTCATTGTCATTGTGTTTTGTGTATGTCTGGTGTAAATACCTACGTGAATGACAGAGAGCAAAGCGAGCGAAAACGATCTGCATTCTTTCATGTGTTTGATATGTTGTCTATGAAAATTTTTGTATGAGTTTGGTTGGTTCTTGTTTTTTCGCTCCTTCTGAATCAGAACTAATATTGCAAATATTTGACTTTTCGATACTACATTAAATGCCTAATTAGTTTTTTGCTGATTGTGTTTCATTCCTTTTATAATTGACAGCACAGTAATTGTGGCAATTATCTGTCATCAAACACCTAGTGAGTGACTCGTTGAGTTCTTTTCTTCCCTCGGATTTAGTTATGTAACGCTGGAACTTCGTGTTTTTGGCATAGGAAAATCAAAAACAATTGTGGAAATGTTAAAGTGGTTTCATGTTGATCCATGAGGGACTCTTGATAGTTTAGTCATTAAAACCAAGCTCGATTTAACAACAAGTCTGTTAAACTTACGACTGATCACCGTCGTCAACCGCGCGTCTACTTTTTCGGCATAGACATGGGACAACGGAGGGTATGTAATAGTATGAATGAGCGTTTTTTAAGTTTCCGTCAGTCAACAGTAATTTTTGGTGTGATAAAAAATAGTGTTTTAATAATCACAGGATAGCCAACGTAACTCTTCTAAAGTAGAAGAGAACGAAAAGTCCATGTGTGAGGAAAATTTGGAGTTTGGGGGGACATCTTTGCATGAAATGGAGACACAGGTTATGCATTTGGAACAAGATGCAGGTTGTTTACCTGGGACATCATCTATGCTAGAGGGCCGTAGAACCAGAAGTGGCAAGAGCTTAGATGCGACGGGGGATGACAATACGAAACTGAGGAAGAAGCAAGTCAAGGCAAAGCCTAAAGTTGCAAAGTTTACAAGGGGTATCATATTATTAATTCTGAAAACCGTCGTGATGTAAAAGTATTTTTGTACCTTACAAATTGTACTTGGTTGTATGCTCGTGTAATTGTATTTATGGTTCTCAATGCGATGTGAATAAATTTGTAGGAAGGAAACCCTTTGCCCCATCAATGGTAAGGAAATATGTTCCAAAGATCACAGATAATAGGACATCAGCTGCATTAAGTTCCACTGAAACAAATGCAGATAAGGAATGTAGTGACAGTACTGAAGCCCCTGTACCATTGGTTGATTTTATGGCCAACTTAAATGTATCTCCTTCGACAAGCCGTTCAGTAAATAAGCAAGTTACGAGTAATTTCGTATCAGAGAAGATGACACCGGGACCTTCTACAGATTGTCCACAAACAGTGGAACTAACGGCTGGAAATGAAGCAACGTCGACGGGAAAGTTCAGGTCACCAGTAGTTGAAACAGAGGGAATAACTCTCGCAAGAAGTTACAGAAAGTCATTGCGTAGTACGGAGGAATTCGCTTTAAATTATATATGTCAAGAGTTTCACCATCCAGTGATCACGTGCTTCAGAGAATTAACGTCCAGTGACATTTCACACATCGTGCGGAGCGTATGTTTTTACTAGACTCATTAAATATATCTGCTGTATATTTGTAAATTGGAGAAACGTAATTTGACTGAACAACATTTTATTTTTCAGCAAAACAAACTCAAAAAGTCTTGCAATAGTTTAGAGCAGAGCGTTGTTTACTTGGGGCTTATAGATTTGCTTGCTACTGTGAACAAGAACCCGGTATATGGAGAATCTGAAACATCAAAAATATCCAAAAAGCTTCCCAGCACAGTGAAGAAGATCTTATTATATTTCAAAAATATAATGGGAACCTGGGCACTAAGTTGTAAGAGATAAAATTTTGAACGGAAAGAGTTTTTGCCAATTTCTTTGTATATTTACAGTCTGTTACAATAATAATTTCTATGAATTTGAACAGGTAACGACACACTTACCAAACGCTACAGCCTTATTGTAAATTACCTTCGAACGTTGGCTCCAATGTTTAAAAAAGCAGAGTTTGAACAGGAATTTAATACCATCATTGACTGCATTGAAGCAGAAGTAAATCGACACAAACAAAATCAGGAAAAAATTAAAAGCATGGGCAGCAGCACCTCACGTGAGACAGAAAATTCCAACGATAAGAAACTTTCTTCAACTGACTCACAAGACGGTGAATGTCGGTCGGCTTTGAATGAAATAATTCTAAACGTCGACTTAAATGTGAAAATTGATGAAAGTGATGATGAGGATGAAGTTTCCTTCCTCAAAGAAGACAAATCTTTGGAAATTTTCGGAAAACCACTGAAAGGTTTGTCTCGACCCACCGACCTCAGTAAAAGAAAAGGCAAGAAACTGCAAGCTGCTCCTGACAATAAAAGTTTCAAATCACCGTCATCATCCAAGAAAACGGTACTACCGCAGCCAAAAACTCTCTCAAAAGTATTTCAATCTTTTAGTTCTCCTAAGACTTTTATTAGCATGTCTGATGATGCCACCGATAAGACTCTACCAGTAAAAAGAAGTGCACACGATGACTTGGATAGCATAAAGGAGACGAGTAAGAAACGAAAAATCGAAGATGGAAGCGGAAACGTAAAGGAAAAAGGCAGTGAAGGAAACTTAAGTATTAAAAGTTTTTTCCAAAGTGTTACATCCACTTCAGGAGGCAGCATATCATCATCATCTCCTAAGCCAACAGTGACATCTGAAAAACCAACAGTCAATGCTTTCGCATTAATGATGAATAGAAGTAGAGAAATCGCACTGAAAAAGAAAATTGACAAAATGAATGCTCTTCCCGTACCTTTGCTTAAGGTAGACACGGTGAAATCTTAATTGTTTGATCTAGCATAATGCTTGCCTCTGTTTATAGAATCCCATTTGTTGTTTAAGTATTTAACTTGTAATTAGTGATAATAATTACTAGTAACTTCATCCTTTTTTAAAATTGCACTACTACGGTATGTACATCACAATATTTATGTGCAATGAAATGCATTTGTGAGCTATTTTTTGAGTTTGTAAATTTGAAAAAAAGTATGATATATCTATTGTGTTAATTTTAGAAGGTCAAGTCAAGGTAGTGCTGTTACTAAACGTGTTATGATTTATTTGTACTATACATTTAGATGTTAATATCGGTTATTTATCGTCAATGTCGCTCGAGGTTGAATGTCGTGAGGAACTCACTCATGAATTTGTAAAGATAGTTGAGACTGAGTGCGGTGAAGGTCCAGTTTGGAATGTGTAATTATATACAGTTTTCCAATTTGTTTAAGGTAAACGATTTAGTAAAATTTAACTTCTTATAGATAGATGAAAGCATCTACAATTTTAATATTGTAAATAAAAAAAGTTTTAAAAAACAGACGTTTTATTTGAGCCTCAAAACAGTTGAGTGTAATATGCATATTCAAAACAATAAATTGACGGGGACATTACTTAACGGTCGGTCAAGTCAAGGTAGTGCTGTTACTAAACGTGTTATGATTTATTTGTACTATACATTTAGATGTTAATATCGGTTATTAATTTATCGTCTATATCGCTTAAGGTTGAATGTCGTGAGGAACTCACTCATGAATTTGTTATGATAGTTGACACTGAGTGCGGTGAAGGTCCAGTTTGGAATGTGTAAATATATACAGTTTTGCAATTTGTTTAAGATAAACGATTTAGTAAAAATTAACTTCTTATAGATAGATGAAAGCATCTACAATTTGTAAATAAAAAAAGTTTTAAAAAACAGACGTTTTATTTGAGCCTCAAAACAGTTGAGTGTGATATACATATTCAAAACAATAAATTGACGGGGACATTACTTAACGGTCGGGTCTTTTTCTTCCATATTCCTACGAAAAAAGGCATCAGTTCGTGGCATTTAATGTTTTTGGTGTCATTCACGTGTGGTAAAACAACAAATTATTATGTTATGATGTGCTTACTTGTCATCATGACTAGCGATTTGCAGACGTATATTCTAATATGTACATACAAGGTCTGAAAATTATATCTTACTTAATAATAACAAGCGAAATATGAAACGCGTTAACGTTGAATTGCAAACATGAGATACAAATTGTATTGAAATTACAGTCAGATGACAGTTTCATCTCTATTTTATATGGGCACGACCCTGTTGAGGTGGGCCGTAAAGTCCGTTGGCTTTCGGATACAGTGAATACGAGTATCCATACGATAATGATGGTACTAATTCAATTTTTGCAGCATTTGCAAATAATCCTGCTGCTCCTCCACGGTAAAGTTTTCCAGTATCAGCAGAAATTAAAGCATTTACCACGGCCTTGTGAGATGATAAAATATTTGCTGATAGATTTGGTCCAACGTGTCCTCTACTATCAACAAAAGTTGCGTGCAGCGGTGCCTTATAAATAGCTTTTTGTATGTTTACTACTGGTTTCACTGAGACTGGGGACAACGTATTCTTCAAGACCGACTTTTCGATAAGTGCTGGAGCTTTGTACAAAGCTGCTTTCTGTATTAGTACTTTTGGCTGTCTTGGTGTTACCTCTACTGCTTCTTGGGGTGAAAAATATTGAGCCAATTGGGGTTGGGTGAGATGTGCCTTTAAGACGACAGACGGGGCATGATGGAGTGTAGGGGTAGGTTCCTCAATCGCTGGAACAATGGCTGCCTCGGCGTTGTGTGATTTTAAGAGAGGAGGTATCAAAAAGGGACCTGAAGGTGCTTTGAAAATGTGTTGCTGGAGGGCAGGAACTATTGCTTTTAATGCTTGTTTTTGAAGGGTACGGGCTCCAGATGCCTTTAATATTGCATGAGAAGCCAAGTCATTTAGAACGAGTGGCTGAGGTTGAACGGTATCTTTCAGTACTACGTGGGATGGTACAGGGTATTGGTGAACAGGTACTTGATAAGTATGG